>APFE031006376.1:35685-94621 GCA_000404065.3 Pinus taeda
TAGGCCAACCCAAAAGAGAAATTTGACACCCGTGGATGGCTATAAATACAAATGAATTGACCCTCATTTAGACACCTATCATGAAACATTATTCTATTCTCTTCTTTGGTTTTGACTTGCATAGGTATGAGGTAGATCCACTGAGAATTGGTTTACACGAAGTTGAAATTGCAGGTTATGAAGTTCGCATTTCTATTTTTAGGGTTTTTGAGCCTTAGCCATATTAAGCTTGCTAGAGTGAAATTTTGATTGCAAGCACAAGCAGGTAGGCTCATCATCATGATCATCTCACGTTGACGATCTACTGAAGGGTCTCAGTATTTATGGTCTAATGTAGGAACTCGTTAAATTTATTTCAATGATGATCCATATATAAAAATTCAAATGTCTATTTGGTTGTAAGAAAATTGCTACAAATTTAAGGGAATCTCCAACACAAGAAAATTTTCAAAAAAAATTGCGAGTAAAAACACCAGGCCAGTGAACCTGCCCACCCAAGAGGTTTAACACCATGCACAAAATCAACGAAAAATCCAACTTCTTCACCAAATACCCTATTTTAAAAGCATGAATGCAAGTGGCATATCTAATGGTATAGATTACAACGAGGTCATAGAGGGATTCTACACATGTTGAATTTTTTTTAGACCTTCTTATCTTTATGGAAAAGGGGAAATTTTGCAATGTGAAGGATTTGATCCTTTAATGAAAGACCACATATTTGGAATTAGGAGTTAAGATGGATATATGACAGATGTAATTAGTATATTTTTATTGTTGCTAGGTTACCATCTCTTCCATTCTGTACTGTGAAAAAACACGTCTAACATATACCTAATGGTGGAATAGGCTAATGTTTCCAAAGTTATAAGTAACCTACAAAACTTAGGTTGTCCAAGATTATCATCAAGAACAAAAATTACAATGGGATATTAGACATTATTCTGGGAAAAAAATCAACATACACAACTCTGCCAGGTGGAATTAAAGTCAAGACCAATCAAGGAAAAGGCAATGTCAACATACTTAATTCTGCTCATGAAATTAAAACGTTAAAATTAACTCTATTGTGGGTTCTCGGAATATTCCAAAATTGAAATTCCAATATATTTCAGAATGATAGGAATTTCAAACAAGTTGAAATTTGATGATGGTACCTCTGTGAGTATGAGGTGCCTCTGTGAGTGTGAAGTGGGCTTCAAGTAGTTATACTTAGAATAAAAATTTTCAAGTTACAATGACTTACTAGTTTAGTTTTATAACACAATTTTTTTTAAGAAATATATGTCAATGGTGTTTTACTAGAAAATTCCACTATCACAATCTTTGTATTCATAAAAATCTCATTTCCATCCAAGCCACAAATGGTGACAAAAATAAGTGTTGCAACTATACAAATTGTCTAGATTAGTTTTTATCTAAATTACTTATTAGAATTTATGACGGTAAACTTAATACTTACATGCAAAATTTACGATTTCAAATATTTTTACCCATCACATTTGATGTTTCGATTTTTTTCCTTACTGTCATACATTTAAAATGTGAAAAAAGCATTGTGCAAAACATCATATTCCACGCTTGATTATAACGCCTCCACTTTAACCATGCTTTGGTGAGTCACATGGAATAGGACCAACTGGGGCCCACCATCAATGATTTGTATTTTTGTGAAATCAGAAAGAATTCCCACACACTTAACCATTGGGTGAGGCACAGATCACTGCAAACTAAGTGAAGGAACTAAATGAATTTACATGACAAACATTAGCGTATCGTATTTTTAACACAGTGCCCCTTAGAGATCCACTCTCCTCCTCCTCCACATCATCTTCTCCACCTTTTAATGGATTTATACTTCATTTCTCGTTTGCACAGCATAGTAGGTAGCTAAATATGCGCGTTATTATTGTTAAAGGATTCCATGCTCCATAGCTATCCAGTCGGAGATCATGAGCTCCTGCAAATTCTTGTTTTAACACTACAACATTAATAACATGTGCTTTTGCTTGATTTTCCATGTAAAAAGGAAGAGGCTCACTATAGGTTGAGTATCGTTCATCCATCAATTTTTGTGGTTGCTGATGATTTGAACAGCAGTTGATAGTTATTGTGGAGGGATGGGATATGACACTATAAATTCCTTCCTAAAGCTCTCGTCTTTGCAATAATAAATTTGGGTTTGTATTTCCTTTTCTCTTCATTTATTTCTTGGTTAGTTTATTTTTGTCAGCATGAGGAAGATAGTTAGGCTTCAATGGTCATTGGTGCCCAACGCCTGTGTGAAAGTAACTGCATTTTGCTTTGTGTTACTGTCGTAGTTTTCGTACAAGGAAGCAACATTGGGTTTGGAACACACTAAGCTTTATAGGGATGACTTGGAATGGTGCCCTACTAGAGCCACCTGGTATGTCAGTCCAGACAGCGATGGAAGTGATGGTATATTGTGTAATTTTCCTTATCCCACTCCACATGTTTAATTCTATCCATTAATTTTGTTTAAATGCAGGTGGGGCTTGGGGGTATGGCAACCTTGTATATCAGAAGCCTTCGAGAGCAAGAGTATGAGTTGTAAGCCCTGTTTTATTCAAAGGAAGAGAGGGTCGTGGAGCATGCTACAAGGTAACTAATGACTGCAAAGACTAAAACCAACAACAATCGTATGTTTTTTGTTATTCTTTACCAAATTATTGTTCTTTCATGGAAACTGCAAGTTAAGTGCATAGAGAAAGACTTATGCTCTGAGAAACTTGTAATTGTTGTGGTTATTGATGAATGCCCAGGAGAATACTATGTGTTTAGTAGAACACTTTTTGATCTGATTAGAGTTGCATTTGTTCGTATGGTCACTCATGGAAAAACCCTAGCACTTCTCAACTCTGGAGAGCTTCCAACTCTTTACAGATGGTATAACACACATACACATAACATGTAACAATCACATCTAGTTATGATATTCCTAAATCTCAATGTCTATTGTGATACTATTTATTGCAGGAAACTGTGCGAATATCTGGGGAAGAACATAACTTTCCATTTGATCGAAGGCTCCACGGTCTACTTGTTCTTCATTCTCATCAAAAATGAAGATGGAGATCACCACGTGAGAGTCGCACATCTAAAACAGGTGTGTGTAGGACCCCTTTGGTTCAAACTTCAAACATTAATAATTCTACCTCTTAATTCCCAACTTGAATATGAATAAAAAACATAGGCAGATTCAAATGCATGGATGGAAATGAGTAATGTTTGGGGAGCTAATTGTTGTCTATTAGGAGGTAATCCAACGAAGGCATCATTCTTTGTGTGAGTCGCAACATTGACAAGAAAATAAACGTTTTCTGCGAGTAATGTGATTCCCAAGCATTGGTATCATTATCCCACTTATAACACATGCCTCAATTTCGATGACTAGCCTAGGATTTGAACTCCTCCATTTTAGGATGACAAGCTTTCAACAAAAATCTTCCATTCTCCTTATACAATGGCATTACACAATTCATAACAATAATTATAAGATTGAGTGTGATCATGTTGGTCAAGTGGGAGGTATGAGAATGTATGTCGTTGCACATCTTATCCTCCATTCTTATCTCAATTGCATATTCTTGGAATATTTCAAAATATGATGGATAGGAGCAAGGTCAAACACTTGACTTTACTGGTACTCGTCAAACTCTAAAATATTCTCAAAATTTGCAATCGAGTTAATTTCATCACCTTTGCTTATGTTCGTCAGATTCCAAAATATTTTCAGAATCCGTAATCGAATTAAGTTCATTCGCTGATGAGGAACTTAACTAGATTGTAGATTTTGAGAATATTTTGTAACCTCATGGACACAAGCAAAGTCAATTGTTTGACCTCACTCCTATCTGTCAAACTATGGAACATTCTAAGAATATGTAATTGAGATAAGGATGGAGGAAGGTGCTAAACTTAACTCAATTGTAGATTCCAAGAATATTTTAGAATCTTATGGACATGAGCAAAGGAAATTTTTAGACATTGCTCCTATCTATCAAATTATGGGATATTCCAATAATCTATAATCAAGATATGGATGGACGTAGGTGCCAAAGTTAACTCAATTGTGGATTTTGGGAATATTCTAAAATCCAACGAACAAAGGAAAAATCAATTGTTTGACCTCGCTCCTATCTGTCAGATTTTGGAATATTTCAAGAATCGACAATGGAGATAAGGATGGCTGACCATCTTGTTTGTTCATTTCTATCTTATTATGCCAACGATCTATGCAACTAGTCACTCAAAGGGTAAACAATAAGCACCATTCATTGAGCTTATGATAGGCTCATTACTTCTCCATATTGTTTATTAGATGGGAATAAATTGATATTCAATGGATAAACAAACTCATTCTCATTCCATGTTATCCATTGGATGAGAATAATATGGTATTTAATGGACAAGGCTAGAGAAAGTAAAGATGAGTTATTTGTGAGGTGACCTACTTGACAATAGGAAAATAATAAGCACTAGGATGTGAGCCAATTATTTGCTCACTCCCATGATTGTTGGCATAGTAAAGGAACATTCTCCAAGGGGTAGGATTTCAACAACAATATTTTGTTATCATTATATGACCACATCACACATTGCATAGCAATAATTATAATATTAAGTAGGAGGCATGACACTGTATGTTGTTCAACTTCTCTTCCTCCATCCTTATCTTGATTACATATTCCTGGAATATTCCTAGAATAGGAGCGAGATCAAACAATTGACTTTGCTCTTGTTCATCAGATTCCAAAATATTCTTGAAATATGCAATTGAATTATGTTCATCACCTTTGCTTTTGTTCGTCATATTCAAAAATATTCTTGGAAGCCAGAGTCCAGTTAAATCATCACCCAGTGATGAACTTAACTCTATTGTAAATTTCGAGAATATTTTGGAATCTGATGGACAAGAAGAAAGTTAATTGTTTGACCTTGCTCCTAGATGTTAGGATTTGGAATATTCCAAGAATATGCAATTGAGATAAGAATGGAGGAAGGTGTTGAATTTAACTCAATTGCACATTCCTAGAATATTTTGAGATCTGATGAACATGAACAAAGTCAATTTTTGACCTTGCTTCTATCTGTTAGATTTTGGGATATTGTAGCACAATCAAGATAAGGATGGTCATAGATGCTAAAGTTAATTTGATTGTAGATTTTAGGAATATTCTAGAATTTGGGGATGGAGCAAACTCGATTCTTTGACTTTGCTCCTATATAATGTCTGGTTTTGGAATATTCCAATAATCTACAATTAAGATAAGGGTAGCTACCACCTTTATCTCAATTGTAGATTCCTAGAATATTCCAAAATCTGCTAGATATGAGCGAGGTCAAACAATTGAATTTGATCTTGTCCGGTAAATTCCAGAATATCCCTAGCATCTACAATTGAGTTAAATTCAGCATTAATTTGAAAAAATGGTCAGCAACATAGAAGACAAGGAGAGTAATGAGTGTTGGCATCTAGGATTCTTGATATTGTTGCTACATGACGAAAAGTAATCCAATTATTGATTTTTGATAATGTTGTTAAATGGTGAAGAATCCAATTCTTGGTGATGCAGGTGCATTGATGTTGATGCAGGTGCATTGATGTTTAATGACAGAAACACATCCATGACAGAGTATTTCTAGGGTAATGTGTGGAGCATGTTTCACACATGGTCGATCTTCCCCACCTCCTCATCATCGTGATCATCACAGGATGATGATCTACTGAAGGGTCTCAGTCTTAATGAGACTAATGTAGGGGCTCATTAAGTTTCTTTCAATTATGAGCAGTTTATACCAATTCATCTCTATATTTGGTTGTAACAAAATTGTTACAAGAAAATTTTCAAAATGTGTCGCAAGTAGAAACGCCAGGCCAGAGAACCTGCCTTGCAAAAAGATTAACAAAAATCCCAACTTCACCAAATACCCTATTTTAAAAGCAAGAACGCAAGGGGCACATCTACTTATACAGATTACAGTGTGATCACAGAGGGATCCTACATATATTTGATCCTTCGACAAAAGATCACAGATCTGGAGTTCACAGTTAAGATGCATATATGACATATGTAATATTTTTATAAAACATTGGAACATGCTCATATGCAGCAGCCTAGACCGTGATAAATATAGTGGGAGATATGTTCAAAGTGTCTTTAAAGACCCTCGTTATTTAGTGGCACATATGCAAGTATCTTTATAGTTATCTACGGATATTTATAGTTATCTATGGATCCAAGGTATACAATTCATTCGGCTAGATATCAGTAGACATACATAGAAATTATCCTATAAGCATCTACTATGACGGGTAGAACATGAAAATTGATTTTAGAGTGCATTGAATTCCAAATGCTGCAAACTAAAAAAAATAAAAATATATATCACTGAAGAATGTGTGCAGTGCATAAGATTATATGGGGCTGAAAATGTGAACAGTCCTTACCTTTCCATGCAATAGTAGCAAGACTTGGTCATTTCTTCGACCAGAGGTGACAGGATCGATCCTCTCCAAATGCTCCTCCTATGGTGATGGTAGCTGACCAGATATTTTGCGTTGCTGTATAAACTGCTCCCCGACCTCCAAGAATCGTGAATTACTCACGATTACAAACAATGGACACGTTGTTATAGCTGTGCATGGGTGCCCTACGTGTCAGAAATATGATTAGAGCCTAGCTACCTTGATTCGACTGTATTAAGTTGGTTTAAAATACAATTGAACTTTTGAAGGTTTGAAAAGTGGAGTAAATTGTGGATCAAATTGGTTGAGAACCTAATTAAACTTTTAGGGTTACACAGTCGTGAATTGAACAGCTTCTAATAAATACAAGACTATTATTAAATACGTGTTTCTTCCTGTGAAGTCACAAAATTAAAGTTAAAAGGATAGAGTGTGTCTGTATATTTAAAATAAATCCTCCAGCTGAGAAAATTTTATTCCATAAACAATAATATTTTATATACCAATGCAATTTTTACTTAATCTATTTTTAAAAGAAAATTATTATTATTCTAATAAAAATATATTTTTTATTATTTTAGGTATAGCTGGTAAGTACATCAAATAAAAGTATGTTTTCTCGCAACTCTATATATATTCATGTTCCATATTAGATTTTGAAAGAGTTTGACCTGAGCTGCTCCAAGTAATGATGGTGCAACTCCATATGCATTCATGTTCTATATTTGATTTTGACACAGTTTGACTTTAGAGTTGTCTCAATCAATGATGGTGTTGGCAGAGTTCCATTGTTTCCACTAAAGGGTCAGTTACAACATGTTTCATGAGATTTGAACCCATGCACTTGGGAAAACAAATTGTTCATCAAACCATTAAAGCTATGACTTTTTGACGTGATCATGTTTGATTATAGGTAACTATGTTTGACTATAATTCGTCTATGCTTAAATATAGTTAATCATATTTTTGTCAATTGGCGTTATCTCGAGTGGTTGGGAGGAAGGAATAGAATCGTACCCACCCAAGTTCAATTCTCACAAGTGACATGACGAATGTTGACACTATTGACAATATAAGTATATTCCTCATATGGAATATAAAACGTTGTACATGTGGACAAAAAATGGTTAATCATATTTGATCATGGTTGGTTATGGTTTGACCATATTTGACTATGGTTGCCCTTGTTGGACTACAGTTGTCCATGTTTAGCCATTGTTGATTATGATTTGACCATAGCCAATTATTGTTAGATTTTGCTTGACCATGTTTGATTATACTCGACAACATTTGACTATAATTGAGCATGTTTGACTATGTACCATAGTTTCAAGATCATATTATATCATGTTTATTTGTGGTTGACCATATTTGATGATGGTTAACCATGTTTGGCCAATGATGATTATAGTTGACCATGATTAACTATATTTGGCTAAATTGTGTTTGACTATGTTGACTTTGGTTGACCATAATTTGTCATGGTTGAATTTGGTATACCATGTTTGACTATGGTTGATAATAGTTGAATATGCTTGGTTTTGGTTAATCATGCTTGAAACTTATTAAATTTGGTTGAACAAAGATGATAATATTTGAGCATATTTAACTATGGTTGATAATAGTTGATAACGTTTTACCATATACCATATTTGACTATGGTTGCCTTTGGTTCAATTCATGTTTGATTAGTATCTATCAACAACCTTTAATTAGCGATTGTACTGTCAATGTGTGGCATTTCAATAGAAATAATGTAAGATGTTGCTTCAGTATTGTCACATTGAGACAATATGGTTGACTTTAATTTTATGTCACACAATCACATTAAGAGGTTGACTATAATATTACGTAACTTTGAAATATGTAGAGGTTGACTATAATATTACATAACTTGCAGTGTGTAGACTTGGTTAGCTTTAAAATTATGTCACTTTGTAGCATGAAGAGCTTGACTTCAATTTTATGTCACATCTGACATTATACTTAACTTAAACTATGTTTCACAATGCTATAAAAGGTTGACTTGATTTTTATATCAAATCAACTTAAAGGGGTTGATTTGAAAACTATGTTGCATTACAACATTTAGAGGGGGACTTCAATAAAATAACACATTGCAACAATATATCTAACCACCATATTATATCATATTATGGCATTAAGAGGTTGACATAAATATTATACCACATTATGACATTAAAAGGCTGATAATATAGTTATTTCACATTACAACATTCATCTTGATTGACTTATCTCCAATTGTTATATTCATTAATGGTTATGTTGCATTGTAATGTTCATCGAAGTTATGTTGCAATGACATTTATTATGGGTGATTTTGGATTGAAATGTTCCTCAATGGTCAAGTCACAATTTGATGTTCATCTTAGTTGTCTTATGTCAATTTGCTATGTTCATATTATATATCTATTTGGCATAAAGGAGACTTAGCATTGACTTGCAGGTTTCATTTTTTCATTGTGAAGAGTCAGAACTTAAGAGGCTATGTTTGATATTAACATCAATATTATCTCATATCAAAACATTAAGAGGTTAACTTCAATATCGTGCCCCATGGTGACATTAACTGATTGGTATAGATGGTAATTTTGTTTTATTTTAAAGCTATATTCACTACAAAGGAAACTTGGGATTGAGTTACAAGATTACTTTTGACAATGTCAAAACTAATAATTTAAAAGGTTTTGAATAAAAACAAGGAGCTGCAAAGCAACAAGTCCCAACCAATGTCAGTAAAGTCTAGGTAATCGGTCTAGGGTAAGATCAAAAGGTGCAACAAGATGATGACAAAAAAATAATGTCAGTTATGAATTATCTACAAAAGTAAAGCCAAAAATAAACCTTAATATTACTACCTCATTTCTTTATAACCCGTAGTCATCTATGGATTTTGGATTTTGGACTTATGTTTTTAATAGTTCTACAATTTTGATAAAATAGTCACTCAGCCTCAAGGGCACTCTGAAGCGCATTAACTTTAAGGGCACACTTGTTTTTTTTCTAAATATGCCCTTATTTATCTAACAAACTTATTCTACTCAAGCATCTCTATTTTTTTGGAATTTAGTAAATGGCGATAATGCAACAACCTTTGTAATGCAACTTGTTCAAAGCCATTAATCAATACCAATTACAGTGGAGGTGATTCCTAGTTTTATTTTTATTTTGTAGTGTCTCATAGTGTTTTATAAATTGATATTTTCTTCTACTATTTTATGCAGTTTCATCCAACCATGAAATTTAGATAAGACTGTATTTACTAGTGACCATGCATTGAATTTTGAGTGGGTACGAGACTAGATAGCTATAATAGTCAAAAGCATGGTGTTGGAGCCGATTTGGTAATGACTTAGAAAAAATGTCGACGAGAATCCAATTATGGTCACCATCTACCAATGCATGTAGAGGCTCAAAGTTTATGTATTATGTCTTAATGAATCAATAACTTAGTGAATCAATAGCTTTTGAATTCTTTGATTTTATGTACCTTGAAAGTTATATCTTATGCAACTCAATGTGAGTTAGTCTACCCTTACTTGCAATGTAAATCAACAAACTTGAATCTTTGGTTTTTAGTTATTCACATTTACATTTATGTGTGTGAATATATATTTACACAAATGAGTAATCAAAAGATGTTGTACAAAACATAATTAGAAAGAAGAGTCACTACAAATCCTAACTCTAGGTAAATTTTATGTGACCAAAAAGATAATGAACCATAGAACAAACTATTACTCGAGAAATGAAAATGTAGCCAATAAAGTCACAAAAGAAAAACAAAAAGATGAGCCTATAAAAAGGGGAAAGGAGGAGTGATCGAATTTACTCCATTCTTCTCCTTCTAGATGTTAATAATTTTTCCCTCCAATGACACCCTTGATTTGGAGCATGAACTTATCCTCCTGTTGTGTTGTCTAAAGATGTGGGCAAAGGAGATCAAATGGAAATTATAGTACAAAGATCTAGTATTTATGTAAGGAGGTTCTAACGAGCTTAGCGACCCTTCTAGCGAGATAGATTTTTTGGTTGGCTAGTAGAAAATGTATTCTTTTGGCTAGATCACGATAATTCTGGATTAAAAAGAACATAGATCTAACTGTAATTTGAATGTTATAATGCTCACTATTTCCTTGACCATAATTTGAATGTCATAATACTCACTATTTCCTTGACCGTAATTTGAATGTTATAAGGAACAAAGAACAAGAGTACAAAATCCTTGAGGATATGAACAAAGTAGTCGACCATGTCCAAATTCATGGGTGAGATGATAGATTCCACTCTTCTCTTGGTCAAGGGAGATGCCCATGCATGAGATGGAGCTCTCTGTGCAATTGAGTTCTTTTAAAAATTTATGCAAATAACCCATGCATCTCGCAAAAAACAACACAGTGAAATTTTTAACCATGAAAATATTTTTAGATTCATTTATGTTATTGCTACATTAAGAATTTTTCATTAGAGGAAGGAATTTAACATACATTAGGAGTTAGATTCTTACTTAGGGAGCCTTTAGAATCTGCTACAGTTGAAAGACGAAAAGTTTTCCAAAGAATTTTTCACTTCAGAACTGCAACAGACATTTATGTTGATATGTCTAAGTAAAATCACTATTTTTATGTCCTTTAATAAGCCTCTTGTATTATTAGAAATGGTAGAGAAAATAGTCTAGGAGGTGATGTACAATGCAGGTTGGCTACCTTCAAACACTTTAAATACTTGACCTAGAAATTAACCATCTATTCGATTTCATTTTGAATAAAATAACTAGGTGCATTTTAAATGTTATTAGCCATCATGTCATGGAAATAAGGAAAAACAAAAATCAATGGCTCAATAATCTATTCAAATGGTCAAGGAGCATATGAGGAACAATATTATACGTGGAAACCATGTGAAAAAAGTTTCTTTCCTAATTTTCATAGCCAACCATATCAAAAAATTTAACATCTCCCACTAAAACATAACTAAATGTTATACAAAAAGAAGAGTTTTTCCTCATCCCCTTTTCTAGTGCCCATAATGTGGACAAGGTTGCAACTCCCCTCCTAATGAATGACCCACAAAGATAATGAGTTTGATTTTCTTTTTATCAGAGCCCGTATAAGTCTGCAACTATGTTGCCCGTATAAGTCTGCAACTATGTTTGGAAATATGTATCATCCATAATATGCAAGAACAACTTAAGAGCTCCTTGATCGACAAGGGCTGGTTGATCATCACTATCCTTGAGGTTACCAAAGAAGACTTTGTTTCCTGTATGTATAAATCCCTCTCCATTTTTTCTCTCTTTTAAAATGAAGCCTTCTTTCTAATCAAAAGGAAGGGAAGACATCATATACAATTCCTTCATACTCATTCAAAATAAATGTGTTTGCATTATTTGCGAGAAGTGACTCTTGCCAAACCTTGGAAAGTATTTTGCATGAAGCAAGGAAAGTTGCAATCTCCTGGCCAACATTGAACCATGGAGGAGGCAAGTATGACTCCATTGTATTTCATGTTGAAGAATTTTATGCACATCACTGTTGGATTTACAAGATGAGAATTACTTACAGTGTATTGTGGATGTCTAAATTTACATAGAAACAAAGAATCCAAGCTATTTCTAGGAAAAGTAGAGGAACCCGATTGTCTGACTCAAACATCTAATAACCATGCAATGAAGTTAGCTTCCATGTCATATGCCTTGAATGTGAAGTATGTTTTCTATTATTTTTCGAAACATAATTGTCTTTTCATGGTTTTTTTCATCGAAGTCATCCAGGATACATAGGATTTTCATGGTTATTTCAAGGAACCCATAAGGAGACAGGTGGTATTAGGTTGGTATCACACGATTGTTGCTAATATAATGTAATATTATGGAAGAGGATAGAAAGGGGAAGCATAAAAATGGGAGCATGGATGCAGTAGGTGCATCATGGAATTGTATAAGAAGACAATGTCAACAAATTTACATGTAGTCTAATGTAAAATTATGGAGCACCTAAGGTCTAAACCCATATTTCTAAATATAATACTACTAAGAAATTAGGATTTCCAGGTTCATATTCTAAGTATGGATTTCCAGATTCTCCTATAAAATAGGTATGGGTACAAATCAATCTATGAAATCATGCCATCTTCCATAGCTTGAGTCACTCCCCTAACAAGGTAAGGATCTTGCAATTACAATAGATCCCCTCCTATGTTAGGAAAATTTACCCCACTTTCTTTACTTTAATGCCTAGCATAAGTTGTTGCATGTAGTACCAACATTTATTGGCCAACACCTAGATGAGTACTGACATAAACTCTTGGGTATCAACTACACCTAGAAATCCTAGAGAAAAGTAATGAAAGGGATTGAAACCTACCTAGATCAAGTGCATCAAGAAAATACCTGGTGGATCTCCTACCAGCGAGGAATCAAAGCTACCACCACTTTGCAGCCACAACAAAGAAATCACAACTACCAATTCTTAGGACTTAGACTAGTAGGGCACATCATGAAAATTTCCATGTTCGGCTTCGTGATAAGGAAGATCCAATAAGAAATATAGTAAATAAGATCCTTGAATCCATCCACTAAATGGGGGTCTATCACAAAGGGAAGGGTTATTCTATATGAATTCAATTGACATATAATATCTCTCATCTACAAAAGGAAAAAAAGAAGGAAAACAACAATCTAATAACAAAGAAAAATAATATTCTTCTTGTGTTGAAGAGAAAATAGAAGAGTTGCTTACATATTCTCTTGCATAGTAGTGTAAGAAATCTCAAAATTTAATAAGATGACAGGGGTATCTCTTATGGAAATACATATTTCATGGGATATCTCTAACACAAATACATATTTCAACATTTTTTCATTACCTCGTGGCACAGACACATGCACTGCATGCATCCAATGCTTAATAGTTGTAGTTTTTGTTCCATGTTTTTAATTTATCTAATTACTTAAATTTTATATTTATATAAATTTTATATCTATTATATTTGTATTATTTTTTTATTTGAATAAAACAATAAAAATATGGTTAAACTAAAAATAATTTAAATAAAATAAATAAATAAACATTTACCTAACATGTGGGCTTGGATGTAAGCCATGTGTCCCCATTGTCTGGAATATGTTGTTTCAGGAGGACTATTTTACAAAGAACTCTTGTCCTCTCTTCCTTAGGGGTGGAGTCATCGATATATTGTGCATTCTTCCCATATAGATAAAACCATATCGCTCACCGATACCTTGAGCCCATGAATTTACTCCATTGACATGACCCTTGATTTTCCGCAAATCGACATGTCCAAACCAAAGTTATAAACTCTTATCTAGTAGCGGTAACAATTCCAGACCCAGCAATGTGTTCCCAACTTCATGGTTTGCCTCATGTTGAACTGGTAGTAGCTTAGGTCCCCATCCAAGGCCTCCATACTTTTCAGGAGGTTATCATGCAGGAAATCCACCAGTGCCACAAGACTCTCGTTGACAACCATGCTTCACTGGAATTATCCTACCATGAGTTGGATATGTTGTAGGAATGTGTCAAGAAACATCAAATTAAGTTTTTAAGATGCATATTTCATTGGCAAATGTGGTGGAAGAAGTGTATAATTGAATCCCTCAACAACCTGAACAATAGATGGTCAATGACACACTCCTATAGGTCTCCCTAGTTGGAGTTGTGATTGAAAAATTATAGGCATAATTCGAAAAGTTTCAGTTGAAGCTGACACCTAAAAACAATCCAGAGGAAAAAGAGTTCCAAGCACGGATCCGGGAGGGCACGCAAAAGCTCAATCAGATGTACCAATAGGAAATACAGTTTGTCAACTTAGTTAGTTCCAGCTAGACCCGCTATGTTAAGGACTGAGAAACAACGAGTTGGTTTTTAGCATAATATCCAATATCCATGTTAAGCATATGTTTACTTACACATAGGAGGAAAGGCACGAGAGCAAGAAAAAAATATGGAAGAAATAGGAAAGGCACGAGAGCAAGAAAAAAATATGGAAGAAATAGGAAAGGCAAAAAAGTAAGAAAAGAGAGCAAAGAGCCTTGGGAAGGATATCACTTATCTTATGCTCAAGTAAGCAATGTATATATATAGTGCATTCTAGGATCACATCAATTCTATTTCTCAAGGAATCCAAGTTGATTTTTAAATTATTATCCTTTGATAAATATTATTTCTCTAGCCTCCTTAACCAAACAAAGTGTTCGTTATTCCCCCTTGTGGAGCTTCATGTCCTTGAAGATAAGGAAGTGTAGAAGCATGGAGTTGCCTTTCTTATGGCTATAAGTATTTATTATGATAAATCTCGATAAATCCTTCCTTCCAATAAATAATTCTAATTAGAAATGGGCTCACCTTAGGCTCCGCGGTATGGCTCTGACACATCATTGAATGCCACTTGTTGCATGTCACATGCACCCTATTCCTACTAACTGCCTAGTTAATGCCTAACATTGTGAGTACAAACATTTGTGTATCTAAGTGCATATCCTATGGAAGACTCTAGGGGAGCATAACTGGATGAGACCAGGCGTCGAATGTGTAATTTGCGTAGAAACTATTTTGCCTATAAAGGATACTTATGTTATTCTCTAGTGTCTTCATCAATTCCATGCACAAACAACTGATCCATTGCAAATTGATCCCATTGCAGTGGCTTATCTTGATGTCGCAGTCACATATTGAGTAATTTACCTTAATGTTTTAGTCACAAAGGAACACATGTAAGAGTCGATAGTAATGAAAAGTGAAAGCACATTGGGGTCCGTATATCCATGTTTGGCAAAGGACCAGATGTCACAAGGATTACTGACAAGATGTCAAAAGGAATACTGATATAAGTCCATATTCTCAAATGTTGGAAACCATGGTTAGAGTTAACAAGAATTTATTGTTAGGAAACTAATGCTAGCATTAGTTTAGACATAATCTAGTGAAAAAATTCATTCATCCAATGTAATTTATATATCTTAGGTTTAAAGGGGTTTGTGCCTCCGGAAGAGGCCAAATAATACCTCAAACCTTAAATTTTGGTTAAAATCACAAAAATATTGCAAACAAATTATTAGATCCATGAAACTTTGGTTAAATAAGTGAAATTGGTTTAAGTTTTTGTGCATAGCTAGTCCATAATCGAAAATCGATTACAATAGTCCCTACATAGCCCAAAGGGTAGGGACTAATAAAATTAATATCATGTTACATTATGACTTAAAATATTGATTTTGATATTATATCACGTTGCAAATATAGATATATATATATATATATATATATATATATATATATATATATTTGTTTCACAAAAAATGGAATTATTTATTTATTTTTAATTTTTAATTTTATTTTAATTTAATTTTATAATAATAAATTTTGTGATTGTATTCGACAAAGACAAGTATAGTGAAAGAAACAACCGATTTCTTTCCCCTAAGAGGATAATAAACAAAAAAATCTTCTTCTTTCTCTATTCACAAAATTCCTAGTTTGCTCAAAACACAAAGCTAATAGTGCTAGCATGCCTTGAAAATACTGATGTTATCAATAATTGATTGCCTATATTTTTTATATGTGCCAAGATAGTGTTATGTGTCTGTATGTTCATTGTTGGAACATAGGAAATCAAACCATTACACCAATTCAAACATTATTTTGAGGATTCTAATTTAAAAGAGAAATTGATCCAACTCATTGTCTTTTGGAGTTAAACCTTGAATCATATGCTTAATAATAAGTATGGAATCCCAAAATACCAATAACTTGTGTATGACCCATTGGTGTGCCAATGATGGGCCTTGGAGTAGGGCATATGCCTCTACATGGTTGTTTTTTGTATGATCGATGCTCCATGTAAAACTATTCTATAGAATTCCTTCTAGCAAGAAATAAGCTCCTCAATTCTATCACCCCCATATATTACAATACAATATTACGAATTTATATTATTTTTTTACTTCGTTGCATTGTCTTTCATTAATAAATATTTTAACTAAGCTATTATTAACAAATAAAATTTTGTTACCTCCCCCCATGAAGGGTGCCAAAACATACACTGATATGATAGTCATGATGGAGATAAGATTTAAAGAGGGGCGGAAAGCTTTACTCACCTAGCAACCTTCATGGCTACCTTTCTGCCAAGAAACTCGTCTAAACTAAGACAATTGTTTCAAAGTACTACATGTAAGTGTGCAAATGCTCAGGATGGTACATCAACACATAGAGAAACTCATTCGAGAGATCAAGGAGACAATTATGGCTCTTCAAGGGAAAGGATGGATTTATAATTCTATGAAGTGGGAGGAAGCTAACAATGTTGATGACAACAGGAAATTGATAGACATAACCACTCTTAAACCAAGGTGAGAACTCCCTAGCATAACAATTTCAGGCTAATAGACCAGGATGTCAAGAAGCATGTAAAGTTCAATATTAATGCTCATTGTAAACCTTAGTGGTTTGAGGTTTGAGGTGGTCACCTAGGATTCTTCTCGACGCAAATCCTCATTGCTCAAGTTTGGCCTTTTATTTCTTTTTCTTGGAAACTCATTTCAAGACTTGCATCATTTTATTCTAATATCATTGTTTACTCAGGCTTAATATTTTGGATTATAGGTTTCAGTCCCCCTTTTTGGTTTGTTTTTCTAGGGGATTTTACTTGTCAGTATCTTAGTGAATTGGCCTTGTCTTCATACCAATCTCGCATAATTTCCTATTACTTTGTAGCTTTCCCCTTATTCTTTACTTTCCTCTCTTGGTTGCCACCCACCAAACAACATGTTCTATGCTACTCTATTTCTAGGTTCTATCTCCTGCTTCAATCGTGGTGTGTTGTCATCTTACTAGTCCCTTAGGATGTGGTTGCCATGGTACAGATGGACCACCTCCTTCATCTTCCTTCAACTCTCCCTCCCTGCATAACACCTATGCCCAAACCTTTGTCAGGGCCACCATGGACTCGTACAAACACACTATCCCCAAAGTAGGCCAGAGAGATATTGCAGATATTAAAGACCAGGTTAAGCAAGCTCGTAGAATTGTCCCTGATCCTCATATTTATTGGGAGACTAGATACTGTATCCCCGAGGTCGGAAATTCAACTAGGGCTAGGGAATCAACATACATGGAGATAATTAATCTTTATTGGCATGTCAAAAATATTATGCGCAGGGTTGTCACAGATAGAGAAGACATTTAGCATGAACTTATTATGTGTATGTCTAAACTCATGCACAAAATGGACACTATCAATGGAAAAATCAATCTATTGTTGAAGCATGTCACTGGCACTGAACCACCAACATTAGGCATTAGTGTTGATCCCTAGTCATTGGATCAAACATACATCCCAAAAACATGAAAGCACTCACAACCCAGACCTTGTTTTATATTTTGTCTTATGATATGATTTTTCCTATCAGCACATGCACCATGGTCTTGTTGAGGCCTTGAAAATAGCTGCCACAACATTGGGAATAACCACCCAGTCCTAACATTAAAACAACTCCTTTTCTATTTGGGGTAGTGGCTCCAACTGGTTCAATTAAGTCCAGTTACCTTCTCCCAACTGCTATCAACTTTAAATATGTCTTTAATTTCTAATATCTAGGGCTATTAGATCAATTCTTCAAGTTGATCAGGCAAGAATATTGCTCCTTAAGTTGTTTTTGTGGAACAACCAAACCAATCTAAAGTTTAGCCTCAAAAGAGGACTTCTAGGAATGTAGAATTAATCTAAATGCAAACTTATTCTAAAATGTAAGATCTATGATAACAAATGCAAGACTAAGTCTACAATACAATTAATCTAACCTATCTCGATTGAAGGAAAGGGTAACCCTCTTTTCAATCAAGAGCCAACTTAACTTAATGGGAAAATATGTTTTAAAGAATTAGAATGAAGATGGAGGAATTAGAACAAGGAGATAGCTCACAATATCAGATTCCTCATTAGCATAAATACTAGCAATTAAACACTTAGTAAATAGTTTCATAAGTGCCTAAGAAAATATATCCAATTACTTATTTATCATATGCATAAGAACTACAAAAATTCATGATGAATTATTGAATTAGTTCAAATAAGATATCATGTATGCAAGCAAACAATTATTATCCTAAATCGGAAGATAGTTTGTCGATTTAAGATTATAACTATCTATTCCTATGCAAATTTTAGCTCTCATATTATATCTAAAATTAAGCCTGTAGAATAGTCTGAGAAGACTTTTAAATGGATTAACACTCAAAATTCAACAATAGTGCATGAATCCAATTATTAACTCATACATTCAAAATATAAATTAAAAGACTGAAATAAGAATTTATTTCAGTTAAATCCTGTAAACAATAGTGTTAAACATCATTAACTGAAATGATCCTTTATTAATAAATGAAATCAAATTACAGATTCTCACAGAACAACAGTAGCACACAATCCTTTGGAGTCTATAATCGATCTCTACTTGCAGAAAATGTCTCCTCCTTTCAGCAGTAGTGCATGATAAACAAGAGCTTCTCCACCAATAAATATAATCCACAGTTACAGTATTACAAGCTTCTCTCCCTTGATTCGGGACCTATCATTCTATTAAAAATACTAAGAGGTACAATAGTGCAAGCCTCTAAGGCCTTCTCTTTCAAATTATGGACCCTCTTTAATTCCAATTGCGTATTTAAATAGTCGCTACTGAAAAAAACTTCTTTTGCTTCAAGCATTAAGGGAGTTGAACAATTCCTTTCAATTATGCATCTGAAAAACATAATTTCATACAAATCTCTAATTGCTTTCTTCTGTCAAATTGACCTTCTTTTTTTGAACTAAACAACCACTTATCTACATTGTTTTCCTCTTCTGTTGTGTTCCCCGAAACTGAAAAACAGAAACTGATAAGTTAAAAATAAATGAGATTGATAAGCGAGTTTCATTTGAAACAAATCACGTTTTGTAGGAAATTGGGATAAAAATGTAGGGCGTAATAGAATCTGAACACAACCATCATGGAGATTAATGCGGAGTGAGGTCTGTGATAAGAGAGGTGGACTTTATGGTCTTATCGCAAATCACAAAATAAATGTTGATGAAAAGGGGAGGCTTAGCATTTTAATTAAAACGTAAGAAAGACCAATATAAATCTCTTTTAGACTAGGGGTAGAACTTAGAATAATCGCAGATCACAATCACAATTCAAATCGTAATCACAAATTGGTTAAAACACAGGAGGCAGGAAGAAATGACCCTTTGTTATTTGTGATAGCCATAGACACAATGGATGTATTAACTGGAATGTATAATCCCGTCAGGTCTAGGCCTAATCGCAGATCACAATAAACGGAGCGGTGCGACACTAATAGTCTTGAAAAATTTGTGATTTGTGATCTGCGGGATGACGCAAGTGATGATGTCATGGTGATGCTACTATGACGTGGCATCTGACATGGATAATGACATGGTAGATGACATGGAGGTTGATGTGGAGGATGACTTCATGGGTGACATGGCATCTGATGTGGATCTGACGTCACTAATGACGTCAGATCACAATCACAATCAACATTAGGCAGGAGACATAACCCTTCGATATTTGTGATAGCTGTGGATGCGGGGGTTTTATGGATTAGAGTGTATAATCCCATCGGGTTCGGGGCTTATATCACATATCTCAATCGGTAGTGTAGAGCAGGTCAAGAATTTGGAACTTTTGTGAATTGCGCGGATGCGAGGGCTTAATGGAGTATATGACCTCGTTGGGTCCGGTCTATCGCAATCAATATCGGGTTAAGGCTAAGACTTGAGTCTATGGTTATTATGATATGTGGATGCGGGGATTTCTAGAATTATATTAATTCCACCATTGGGTCCGGTTTAAAATCGCATAGTGCAATCAAGAAGGGGTTGCAGATATTACCATGGAATTTTTTGTTATGTTGATTTGTGATGCAAGATATGGTAGAGTTATTAAGTTTTTTAACTTTCGGGAATTTTGAAAACTCCAATTCATTTTAATTAAATAACCCATTTTAATTCTTAAGGTTTTTAAAGCCTATTGGTCTTGGGGGCTATTTAGCATTTGGTTTTAGTGATTTTGGCCTAAAAAGGGGTGATTCATTGTATGAAAAGGGGCTATATAAAAAACTGTTTTATTCAAGGAAAAGAAAATATTTTTTATTTTTTATGTTTTAAAATTTATTAAGGGTCCCCATTTTAATAAAATAAATTTCATAGGAAATTTATAAAATAGAAAAATGGGGGTTGTTGAATAGCACAACAATTGGCGATTCACTAGAAGAACCAGTTATCTCTGATGAATGAAAATGAAGTTTCAAAATTTAAGTAAAAATAATTCAGGAAGGTGAAATTACTTTTTGAAACATTAGATAAATAAAACTACTCTAGCCATAAAACTCATTAAATTGCAATTTCTATTAAAAACCTTTTGTGAATGAAAAATTCCTATTTACTTGTATCAATCATTAATCAGTTGTGAAAATAAAGTAGGGGGCCTTTTACGACTTAGCTTATAATGTACTTGTTCGTCATAGGTAGAGCCACTACTGCCAGCAAGTGTTCATAGCCCCGATAGGGTTACCTTTTAACAAAGAACAATCCAGTATCCCATCCATTTAATAGTGCAATAATTAGAGGTAAATTTTATTTTTCTTTTATTTTTTGATGCTAAAAATCCATTGACCTAGCTTGGTGGCCAGATAATGACAATTCCATTCAATAGTAACAATCAAATTGAACAAGTTGGCTCGTGATGAGACCCCTTGTCTTACAATTAAAAATCATAAGCCATTACTCTGATTTGGTGTTCAGTGTGGTAATGTCGGTTTAATTGGTTCCCTATGAACATGGTAAATAGGCTCGTGATGAGACCTCTTATGTTTTTATGTTTTTTTATATTTTAGAAATACACTCTATAAATTTCCTTTTTAATGGACGGGGAGGATCGTTGACTTCTTAAGGGTTTTGGATGACAAATTCAAGTTGAAAGTGTTTTATTCATAAGACAATCTTTACTTTTTAAGGATAGCCTTTTTTGATTGAAACTAAAGTAAAAGGATATAATTTTTGAGGTTTTTAAAGATTTTACAACTTAATGGAAAAAATTTCAAAATCAATAATTTTGATCTAATTTTCAATTTTCATAATCGCTTGAAAAATTCCTACTTTCAAATTGAAAAATCATAAAATGGTTTTCAAGAGATGTTGATGAAAGGCCAAGAGTATGTCATTTAACATTATTATCTACAAGAAAAAGTAAATGTGATATGATAACCAAATTCTCAAGATATAACCATTCACAAGTATGATGATAAAATCACTCAAAACCAAATCTAAAAGGAAAACTTTACAAAATTATTTATGCAAATTTCTTAACAAAAGAGGAAAAAGATAATGAAGAAAACATTCCTTCTTATGTCGAAATCTAGATAAATCGAATTTGCAAAGTTAAAAGCATTTAGTAATAATTCAGTTTGAATGAAGAAATTTGTTATATATTTATCCTTCTTAAAAGTGGAACTTTGAAAAAATATTTTTAACCATTTTCTAATCAGAGTAATGCTTTTGAAGAAAAAGATTAAGGTTTAGAACTTCCCCATTTTGGTTGATTCGATGAAAATCTATACTTCTTCTTTGAGCTCACAATTTGATCCGGTGAAGGTTGAAAATTCTTATGAAGAGTTGCAAAAGAGAATTACATAAAAGCTGAAAATAAGAAAAAAAACCAAATCTAAAAATAAATGATCCAAGTTTGGGTGTGAAGAAGGACCCTTCCAAGACATTTTACTTTTGTGATGCGTTAAAATTGCATTTTAAAAGAACATTAATGAATACATCTGTATGCGGAAAAGAAGAGGAATATAACAATCATCAACACATGAAAACATAAGCGTTGATAATGGAGTTCGTCCAGGAGGGACTACGTCTCTGAGCCCCAGTGTCAAGATGGTGTAGGCCACTGCATTAAGTGTTGCCAATAATGGTGATGTACACAAAAGATGATGTCGCGATCATATAAGGAAAAATGCCCTCATGCAGGAGTGGCTCTAAGAGATATTCCACAACTTGGAACTCTCAATCAAAAGACTCCTATCAGTATGATACAAAAACATGCATGATGAACATCCCGCCAACATGGCATAAAAGGGATTTCATAAACAAAACATGCATGATGACAACAAGAGTATCCCAACAACATACAATAAGGGATCTCACATCATAACATGATGAGTTATGAAAGCAAGTACATCATATAGAAGATTGCACATCGAATCAACAAGGAATCATGACAACATGTAATAAACAAGATCCTGCATCAATGTCAATCAAGGATCTGTGCAACATAATGTGGAAAGAAGAAGTACATAAACAAATCATATACCTCACACCGTGGGCCATTTGAAGAAGTGGATGTTCATATCTTTAGAAAAACAATCCACGGTGAATAGCTGTTCACATTGACGATGCGCAGGTAAGGCTGTTATCATTTTGGACTTTGGATTCCCTTGCATCATTAATTTTTTGGCTTATCATAATCTAAAACAGAAGCTATCAATGTGCTGAAGCTTACTCGACCATCACTCTCACAACATCGATTTGAAGAAGAAGACTGCTCTGGCTATCTATAATGTAGCCCTCTAGCTATCTAGTTTTGCAACGCTCTGGCTATGTGACTGCAGCTTTGCGGCTCTGCAAACCTTCTAGTTCTTTGGCCCACCTTCTCGCATTGCCATCAATCATGCTCTATGGCTCTGCAGCGCTCTGGCTATTAAGTGCTCTAACTGACTTGCGAGTATTATCTAAACATCTCTGTTTTAGTTTGGCCCTCTCGTTCTGCGGCTCTCCGTCAGGTGCAGCCTCCTCATTGGGATGATTTTGACTTTCAGGCTCTCCATCCTCTCGCACAGGCTCTCTGGCTCTCAAGCTTGCGAGTGCTCTTCTTTCCCTCGGATCTCTACATCCATCGTGTCTTATAACACATTTTGGGATAAGGTCGCATAAAAATTGGGGTCTATTTTGTTTAGGAATAAAAGCTGTTTGAATAGAAGGTTCGACTGGCGCAACAAAACCACAGAAATGCCTTTTTTTTTAAAAATAAACAAATACATGCGGAAACCCAACATACACAAAAAACATTGAAAAACCCGGTAAACTAGACTTCAAATTCTATCAAATCGGGCTTTATTTGACTATCGAGTCCGTGCTGATCGCAATCGCATATCGCCGATGTTAATGACCCCGTATATCGGGGGATCGCTGATCGTCGATCCATTGATCTGCCAATCACCAATAAGCCGATTAGATCTAGACCGTTGATTTGTTCTGATTGGACGGTCCAGATTGCATCATTGTCGCTATAGCATCGCCCCTTGGTATCGGGATCGCCGATCTCCCGATCACCGATTTAATCATGTCCGTTGATCGGTTTTTGATTCGACGGCTGAGATCACATCGCATATCGCTATCGCTATGGCCCAGGGTTCTTCCTTTGGCATCCATGGACATGGATTTCCAATCAGCTGATCTCTCTGATCACCGATATCGGAAATTGCAAATCGCTGGTTCTAAAGCCCCAATTCACATGCTTGTCTTCCTAAGACCCGATATATTGGAAATCACCGATTGGGGGTTCTAAAGGCCAAGCCTTAAGTTTTCCCTTTGGACTCCTTTTGATGCGATTTTCCTTATAAGCTTTAAAACCCATTTTTATGAGAAAAAGCCTCCTTTTATTAAGGAACCAAGGCAACTCTTCTCGCGATAACTTCATCATTCAGACTCAGATTGACGAACCGTTCTCACCTCTGCAATCAGGAAGATGAGATCTACACTCTGGTCTTGTTTTGAAATCATTCCAAACAATTTTATTTTCAAGCATTTCCATGCCATTGTGTCTGAAGATCCACCTTGATCAATCCTCCCCATTGAGGAGCTTTTGGTCCTCCAAAAGCATAAAAAGAAATCTGCAACTCTCTCTGTACCCTGTCTGCATCACAAGCATCTCGAAAAGGTCTCACTTCCATCTCCTTCACCTTTTTTCTTCGGAGCTTTAAGCGACGAGATGAAACCTGCTACTTCTGCAACCTGTGGTACATTGTTTTTGCAAATTACATGCTTGAATGACATCACCAACTAAAGACCCAAATGTCCCACACTTGCCACGAGTTTATAACACATACTCGGTGGTCAAGTTTACAACAAGATGGACGTAACATCCTAGCTATGACACCAAGGCCAACCTATCATGGTTGCTTCAAAAAGTGATGGAAAACACATCATCACTGCAACACATGATTTACATACATAAGGCCAAACACTATTGTTTCAACATGTGATGGAAACATAACATCACTTTCAAAGTGTAACATGCAACTCAAAACATCACTAGACGTCATTGTTGTTGAACAAATGATGGAAAAAATTCATCACTTTTACATTTTAAAATGCAACAAATGATTTACAAAAGAATGACCATGAAATGAAAACATGTCTAGAAACCATTTCTCACTTATCTTTGTGAATGGGTCACCTCCTTGAAGTGGTTTTGCTTATCGAACAACTGCTCTTCCTGGTTCACGCACCGACACTTTGTCTTTAAGGAATTGCTCTATATGGAGCCTCCAACAAGTGGCTCTTTGATGGCCATTTCTATTGAAATGACTGCAGTAGGTTTTCTTCATATCTTCTTAACCTGCTGTTGTGAGGGTTTTTCACGCCTCATCATTTTGAGTGCTACCATCCTTTTCCAACACTTAGAAAAGGTATGGTTATAGAATCCACAAAAGGTGCATGTTTTTCGATGCCTTGATCTTTGTTCATTATTAACAACATGATCATAATCAAAATGAAAATTTGAAAATTGAAAATGGTTATACCTTCCTTTGCTGTCTCTAATGTCAGTATAGTGATGAGAGCTTGCCTCAGCTCTCTTCGTGTAATGGAAACTGCCATGGGATGATGGGGATGTTTTCCCATCATTCTCTTTCCTCAACGATGTCTCAAATGAATCTAACACCTTTGAGCACTCTCCTTTAGTGTATCTCAAGCCTGCAAATGGATGTTCATGCACGACCTCCAAAGGTGGAGTTATTCCTTGGTTATTAACACCAAGTTCTTCTTTCTCCTCGTGCCTCATCCTTGTAAGGAGCCTCATGTTTTTCCGTGTAATTGGGATCTCCAGATCTCCAACAGACATCATACTATGAGAATATGAAACTGAAAGGAAATCAACATCTTTTACCTCCTCTTTTGATTTGAAAAGATCTGATGAGGGTTGCTCATCATCCATTGTTGGTGGTTCGCTCGCTGTCTCAGCGCATTCCCCAACTTCTTTCCTGACATACCCAAGTCCTGCCCGATGAGGTAATTCCTCTACTTTGATGAGATTGACAATGCCTTGGCCATTAATGCCCAAGCCTTTTCCTTCATACCCCATTCTCTTCAGTAGTTTGGAGCCAATTCCTGTGGTGTGATTTTCAAACACAACAAAATCATAATCAAGAAACAAACATGAAGATGGAGAACTACTTTTTACCTCACATGGGTCTTGCTGTAGCTTTTCCAAGGCCTCGTCCTTTGCTTTCAGTTGTCGTAGCAAACTTTGTTTCTCCTCTTTCTCTTCATGTAGACACATCTTCAATTCATCATTTTCTGTATGAATATTATGTTTGCTGCGCTTCATTTCTTCCATGGCCTCTTTTGTGGCTTGCAACTAACGCTACAATTACTTCTTTTCCTCTGTCTCTTTCTGTAGAGTTTCATACATAATTTCCACTTTCTTGGAAACGTTGAGCATGGTCTCGTACATCGCTCTTTCATCCTCTGTCATTGTTCACACTGCAATTCACATCAATGCAAAGGCCGCTCTGATACCACTTGATCTAGGTCCGGGTGTGAAGAAGGACCCTTCCAAGACCTTTTACTTTAGTGATGCGTTAAAATTGCATTTTAAAAGAACATTAATGAATACATCTGTATGCGGAAAAAAAGAGGAATATAACAATCATCAACACATGAAAGCATAAGCATTGATAACAGAGTTCGTCCAGGAGGGACTACGTCTTCGGGCCCCAGTGTCAAGATGGTGTAGGCTGCTGCATTAAGTGCTATCAATAATGGTGATGTACACAAGAGATGATGTCATGATCATATAAGGAAAAATGCCCTCATGCAAGAATGGCTCTATATATTCCACAACTTGGAACTCTCAATCAAAAAACTCCTATCAATATGATAAAAAAACATGCATGATAAACATCCCGCCAACATGGCATAAAAGGGATTTCATAAACAAAACATGCATGACGACAACAAGAGTATCCTAGCAACATACGACAAGGGATCTCACATCATAATGATGAGTTATGACAACAGGTACATCATATAGAAGATTCCACATCGAATCAGCAAGGAATCATGACAACATGTAATAAACAAGATCCTGCATCAATGTCAATCAAGGATCTGTGCAACATAATGCAGAAAGAAGAAGTACATAAACAAATCATATACCTCACATCACGGGCCATCTGAAGAAGTGGATGTTCATATCTTTAGAAAAAAAATCCATGGTGAATAGTTGTTCACATTGTCGATGCACAGGTAGAGCCGTTACCATTCTGGACTTTGGCTTCCCTTACATCATTAATTTTCTGGCTTATCACAATCTGAAACAGAAGCTATCAATGTACTGAAGCTTGCTCGGCCATCACTCTCACAACATTGATTTGAAGAAGAAGACTGATCTGGCTATTTACAACGTAGCCCTCTGGCTATCTAGTTTTGCAATGCTCTGGCTATGTGACTGTAGCTTTGTGGCTCTGCAGACCTTTTGGTTCTTTGGCCCACCTTCTTGTGCTACCATCGATCATGCTCTATGGCTATACAACACTCTGGCTGTTATTGCCTAAACATCTCTGTCTTAGTCTGGCCCTCTCGTTCTGTAGCTCTCTGTCGGGCGCAGTCTCCTCATTGGGATGATTTTGGCATTTAGGCTTTCCATCCTCTCACACAAGCTCTTTGGCTCTCAGGCTTGCGGGCGCTCTTCTTTCCCTTAGCTCTCTGCATCCATCGTGTCTTATAACACGTTTTGGGACAAGGCCGCATAAAAATTGAGGTCTGTTTTGTTTAGGAATAGAAGCTATTTGAACAGAAGGTTCGGCTGGCACAACAAAACCACAAAAATGCCTTTTTTTATGTTAAAATAGACAAATACACGCGGAAACCAAAAATACATAGAAAACATTGAAAAACCTGATAAACCGAACTTCAAATTTTATCAAATCGGGCTTTATTTGACTATCGGGTCCACATTGATCGTAATCACATATCGCTGATGTTAATGGCCCTGAATATCGGGGGATCGCCGATCTGCTGATCGCCGATAAGCCAATTAGATCTGGATTGGTGATCTGTTCCGATCGGATGGTCCAGATTGCATTGCCGTCGCTATCACATCGCCCCTTGGTATTGGGATCGCCGATCTCCCGATCATCGATTTAATCATGGCTGTTGATCGATTTTCGATCCGATGGCTAAGATTGCATCACATATCGTTATCGCTACGGCATGGGGTTCTTCCCTTGGCATCCGTCGACACTGATCGCCAACGTCAATCGCCGATCGACTGATCGTTCTGATCACCAATATCGACAATCACAAATCGCTGGTTCTAAATCCCCGATATGCATGCCCGTCTTCCTCTGACCCGATATATCGGAGATCGCTGATCGGGGGTTCTAATGGCCCGGCCTTAAGTCCACCCTTTGGACTTGTTCCAATGCGATTTGCCTTATAAGATTTAAAACCCATTTTTATGAGAAAAAGCCTCCTTTTTTCAAAGGAACTAAGGCAACTCTTCTCGCGATAACTTCATCATCTAGACTCAGATTGACAAATGTTTGCACCTCTGCGATCAGGAAGATGAGATCTATGCTCTAGTCCTATGTCGACATCATTCCAAACACTTTGATTTTCTAGCATTTCCATGCCATTTTGTTTGAAGATCCACTTAGATCAATAAAGAAATTAATGAAAGTGAGTATAAGAGACTTACCATTGAATAATTTCATTGAATATTACTGAAAAGATACGGCTTTCTCCAATGCAAGGAAATTAACATTAACTCAAAATCATTATTTATTGAATCTAATCTAAACTAATCAGCTCCTAATTCTAACTTAATGAAGGAAGCATGACTATGTATAAGCATACTTCCAATGTAACCATTCTCTCGTTTTATTACCTACCTATATGTACAAGTCAAATTCTAGTAACCAGATAATGAAAACAATCAAAATGAAACAAAATTTATTATTTACATCTAATGTAAAATTATGTAGAAAAATAAGTTTATTTACAATTAACATGTTAGTAGACCATCCCTTTTGGAAAGCATTCTCGAAGCAAATATCTATGGGATCATCAAATAATGGATGAATATTTGTTAGAGAATGAAAACTTTCCAAAGGAGATGATGGAAAAGCATGTTGTGAAGGAAGAACACTCTGAATATTTAAATTTGACTGATGATAAAACGCTTGGAATGAATTTATGAATGTAGGATTAAATTGGAAATGAAATAGTTTTTTATATTCAGGATTATGAGAAACCAATTCATCATTTTCATTTAATAAATCTCGATGATATTCAATATTGAGAGATTTAACATGCTTGAAAAAAGAAAAGAAAAGAACATAAAAGGATGGAAAAACAATTAAATTGTTATGAAAGCTAAAATTACAAAATAATTTTACAAGGCAATTCTGGAACCTATCGCGGATTTCAGTCAATGAATTTCCACTAAAAGGACATTCCTTGAAAAATTTAGAAATGAGAATTTCTATAAGAGAATCAGAATGAAATATATTAGAAAATCACAAAATTAACTCATTAAAATTCTCAAAATTAAGTTTTTGTTGAGGAGACAAAATTAAAGCATGTTAATATTCACGAAATATATCAATTTTCAGAATTGGCACAATTTGTACAAGATCTGATTCTTTATCCTCATTGACATGATAACCGTTATAAATTACCTTCTTCTTATGAAAATTAAATGGCTGATCTTAACTAACAAAATCAGAAAATACAAAAGAAGAGGGTTTTGCAATTAAAGAATTATCATCCAAATGATTGCTAGATGTATAATTTTCAGAACAAGAACTAGGAAAATTATCAATTGAAAGATTAGCGTGATCATCATTAACTATACTCTGATTTGAAAAGACATCAGGATAAAGAAAATAATGCATTCTAGAATATAATGACAACTGAAATGAATCATTTATAGAACTTGCCGTATTATAATCTAGGTTTAAGGAAATTCTTTCAACTGCAGTTACATGTTCTGAATTTTCTAAAGTTTCCTTCAAAGAAGATAAACTAGTGTGTTCATTTTTCAAGTCTTGTAGGTTGGATTTTATTGGACCTACTGATTGATCACATGCGTTGTGAAAATTTGTTTCAATTGCATCTTCAAAAAGAAAATGAGAATTGAAATTTTCTAAAGAAGAACATTGTGATTCAATTACAGTTTCAGGTTCGGGTTCCATAAAACCATTTACTAATTCAAGACTAGTTAATGAATTAGATGTATCTTGTTCTTCATTAATTGATTCATTATTTTCAGTGTGGGAAGAAACAAGAGAAGTGAAATGTTCAATTAAATCTTCAGTTAAGGAAAAACATCTAAATGAAATCTACAACAAAATGACCTAAATATTTTATAAAAATCATCTAAAGATTCACTATCATACATGTAAAGCTTATATAATTCTAAAGACAAACTATTGTAATTGTAATTTTGATGTGCTTTGAGAAATACTTGGCAAAAATGTTTCCATGAATGAATAGACTTCTCGGGAAGCACTAAGAACCATTTGCGATTCGTCCTTTGAATGTGAGAGTGAAAAGCCTGCAGATCTCATTATCAATGATTATCTTAAAATATTTACATCTATTAACAAAACTAACAATATGTTTTAATGTAGAAATATTACTCTCAACATCAAAATTTAATTGTGACAAGGACTCGATCTGCTTCTTGGGTGCGCCTCGAGTAGGGTTAGGTGAACTGAATGCATGACCAAGTGTAGGAATGCATATGGGAGACATGATTAGTTAAAAAATGATATAACAAAATTTAAACAAATAAATAATTCAAGGCCCTCCTTCCAACGCCAAAAATGTTGAGGCCTCAAAAATCGTTGCCACAACATTGGGGATAACCACCTGGCACGGACCATAAAACAACTCCTTTTCTATTTGGGGTACTAGCTCCAACTGGTTCAATTAGGTCCAGTTACCTTCTCCCAACTGCTATCAACTTTAAATATTCCTTTAATTGCTAATAGTTAGGTCTATCACATCAATTCTTTGAGCTGATCAGGCAAGAAGAATGATCCTTAAGTTGTTTTTGTGGAAAAACCAAACCAATCTAAAGTTTTGCCTCAAAAGAGGATTTTTAGGAATGTAGAATCAATCTAAATGCAAGCTAATTATAAAATGTAAGATCTATGATAACACATGCAAGGCTAAGTCTACAATGCAATTAATCTAACCTATGTCGATTGAAGGAAAGGTTAACCCTTTTCTCAATAGAGAGCCAACTTAACTTAATGGGAAAATAAGTTTTAAAGAATTAGAATTAAGATGGAGGAATTAGATCAAGGGGATAGCTCACAAGATCAGATTCCTCATTAGCATAAATACTGACAATTAAACACTTAGTAAATAGTTACATAAGTTCCTATTGAAAATATATCCAATTCCTTATTTATCATATGCATAAGAACTACAAAGATTCATGATGAATTACTAAATTAGTTCAAATAAGACATCATGTATGCAAGCAAACAATTATTATCCTAAATCGGAAGATAGCTTGCTAATCTAAGATTATAACTATCTATTCCTATGCAAATTTAAGCTCTCATATTATATCTAAAATTAAGTTCGTAGAATAGTCTGAGCAGACTTTTAAATGAATTAACACTCACGATTCAAAAATAGTGCATGAATCCAATTATTAACTCATACATTCAAAATAAAATTGAAAGACTGAAATAAGAAATTTTTTTTTTTTCAGTTAAATCCTGTAAACAATAGTGTTAAACATATAAATGAAATGATCCTTTATTAATAAATGAAATCAAATTACAGATTCTCACAGAAAGACAGTAGTGCGCAATTCTTTGGAGTCTGTAATCAATCTCTGCTTGCAGAAAATGTCTCCTCCTTTCAGCAGTAGTGCATGATAAACAAGAGCTTCTCCACCAACAGATATAATCCACAGTTACAGTATTACAAGCTTCTCTCCCTTGATTCGGGACCTATCATTCTATTAAAAAGACTAAGAGGTACAACAGTGCAAGCCTCTAAGGCCTTCTCTCTCGAATTTTGGACCCTCTTTTAATTCCAACAACGTGTTTAAATAATCGCTACTGAAAACAAATTCTTTTGCTTCAAGCATTAAGGGAGTTGAACAATTCCTTTCAATTACGCATTTGGAAAACATAATTTCATACAAATCTATGATTGCTCTGTTCTGTCAAACTGGTCTTCTTTTTCTGAACTGAACAATCACTTATCTACAACGTTGTCCTCTTCTATTGTGTTCCCTGAAAACCAAAAAACAGAAACTGATAGGCTAAAAATAAATCAGATTGATAAGCGAGTTTCATTTGAAACAAATCACCTTTTGCAAGAAATCAGGATGAAAATGTAGAGCTTAATAAAATTTGAACACAACCATCATGGAGAGGAATGTAGATTGAGGTATGTGATAAGAGAGGCAGACTTTACGGTCTTATTGCAAATGGAAAAACAAACGCCGATGAAAAGGGGAGGCTTAGCGATTTTAATTAAATCGTAAGAAAGACCAATCACAATCACTATTAGACCATGGGTAGAACTTAGAATAATCTCAGATTGCAATCACAATTCAAATTGTAATCCGAAATCGGTTAAAACACAGGAGGCGGGAAGCAATGACCCTTTGTTATTTGCGATAGCCGCAGACGTGGGGGATGTATTAACTAGAATGTATAATCTCATCGGGTCTGGGCCTGATCACAGATCGTAATCAACAAAGCGGCGTGACACTAACAATCCCAAAAGATTTGTGGTTTGTGATCTCCGGGAGACACCATGGTGAATTTACTATGGCATGGCATCTGACATGGATAATGATGTGGATAATGACATGGCAGATGACATGGAGGATGACTTGGACGCTGACGTGGAGGATGAATTCACAAGTGACATGGCATTTGATGTGGATCTAACGTCACTAATGATGTCATATCACAATCGCAATTGACATTAGGCAGGAGACATAACCCTTTGGTATTTGCGATTGCCGTGGATGCAGGGTTTATGGATTGTAGTGTATAATCCCATCAGGTCCAAGGCTTATATTTCATATCACAGTTGGTGGTGCGGAGCGAGGTCAAAACTTTGGAACTTTTGCGATTTGTGCAGACGCAGGGGCTTATTAAATGGAGTGTATGACCCCGTCAGGTCTGAGCTATCGTAATCACTATTGGGTTAAGGCTGAGACTTGAGTCTGTGGTTATTGTGATGTGCGGATGGAAGGATTTCTAGAATCATATTAATTCCATCGCCGGGTCTGGTTTAAAATGGCATATCGCAATTGGGAAGGGGTCACGTGTATTACCATGGAATTTTTTATTATGTTTATTTGCGATGCAGGATATGGCGGAGTTATAAAGTTTTTTAACTTTCAAGAATTTTGAAAACTCCAATTCATTTTAAATTAAAAAACCCATTTTAATTCTTAAGGTTTTTAAAGTCTAAGTATCATTTTGGTCTCGGGGGCTATTTAAAATTTGGTTTTTGTGATTTTGGCCTAAAAAGGGGTGATTATTGGTATGAAAAGAGGCTATACAAAAAAATGTTTTATTCAACGCAAAGAAAATACTTTTAATTTTTATGTTTTAAAATTTATTAAGGGTCCCCATTTTAATAAAATAATTTTCATAGGAAATTCATAAAATAGAAAAATGGGGGTTGTTGAATGGCACAACAGGTCTATGTAATATTATATCTATGTTTATGTTTTTCATTATTTGATTAGTGATTTAAAAATAGTAAGGGAAACTTGAAACTCTTGAGTTTATGCTACTGGTTTCGTTTGCTTAACGACAGACTAGTAGATATAATTTTCGATGTAATTTTGTGTTTTATGAATTAATATAACACTTTATTCTTACAAAAAAAAATATTTTTGTGTATCTAAAGGAATCAACAATTGGGTTAGTCTCGTACTTGTGTGACATGGTGTCGATTCCAACCACTGCCACTATAACCTCTAGGCACGTACATATACCCCTTTCACAAGCATAGATGAATCACATAAATTTTAACTATGGGCCTCCTCGCACATAATACTCCATTTACATGACCGCCCGTTGAACAACTCTGGGTGCTAAACAAATATTTTGTTAATAATGATAATAATGATGATGATAATAATAATAATAATAATAATAATAATAATAAATTATTAAAATAAATAAATAGTAATAAATATTTTTTATATATTATTTATCTTTATAAATCTTTTAATATTTAATTTTATTAATTTTATCAATTTTTTGTACCTGTTCATTTTGGCTATGCCTAAATTGGGGCAACTGTCAATCTCATGCAGGAGTTCAGGGCCAAGACCTGTTGTAATTAATGTAATTTTTTGACTTTGTAATATATAAATAGCCGATTCAGAAAAAATAATAAAATAAAAAATAAAAATAAAATAAAAATTTAAATTTTCATATAAAATATTTTTTGTACATCATCATTTTATCTATTTGTTGTATCATCATGGAAAATTTTAAGGATGGAAATTTATCTTAAAATAGAAACCTTGGCGAATCTTGTTACTCCCTAACATGCAAACTATAAAATGTTTGTAAAAATATTCAAATTTCTAACGATTTTATATAATTTCTATAAAACTTTGGTGATTTTTAAGGTAAAATAATTTTATGATATAAAATTTGGATGAATTATTTTTAGGAAAAATGAAAATTAGCAAATTGTTTTTTTGGAAAAGACATAGAAAATTAGCCCACTTGCGAATATTAGCCCCTAAAATTTTCCCTTCTTGTATTAGTGTAAATATATCTTAATGTGAAATAATGAGATGGCACCCCATTGAACAACTCTGGGTGCTAAACAAATATTTTGTTAATAATGATAATAATGATGATAATAATAATAATAATAAATTATTAATAAAAATAATAATAGTAATAAATATTATTTTAGTATATTATTTATCTTCATATAAATCTTTCTAATATTTGATTTTTATTTTAGTTTAATTTTAAGTTTTATATAAAAATATTTTTTATACAACATCATTTTATCTATTTGTTGTATCATCATGGAAATTTTTAAGGATGGAAATTTATCTTAAAATAGAAACCTTGGCGAATCTTGTTAGTCCCTAACATGCAAACTATAAAATGTTTAGTGATATGTTGGTAAAAATATTCAAATTTCTAATGATTTTATATAATTTCTATAAAACTTTGGTGATTTTTAAGGTAAAATATTTTTATGATATAAAATTTGGATGAATCATTTTTAGGTAAAATGAAAATTGGCAAATCAGTTTTTTGGAAAAAACAGAGAAAATTAGCCCACTTGCGAATATTAGCCCCTAAAATTTTCCCTTCTTGTATTAGTGTAAATATATCTTAATGTGATTTAATGAGATGGCACATAAAGGTATTTATATATGGCATAATAAATATTATTGTTATTTTTAAGGTAATATTATTACTATAATTTAATTGTTAATTTGTAAATTAGAAATGAAGATAATTATTATTAATTATTATTTATGACAATAAGTTAATCTATAAATTTTATCTAAGGAAAATCATGTAATTTAAACTAATTTATTGGTTCTTTGCAAGGGAGTAGATTTTTCTCTTGTTATATTCATTTAGGATTGCAAATTTATAAAACAAACTCTTAACCAATTTAAAACCATTTTAAATCTTAGTTTAAAAAAGAAATAATTTTAACTTTAATGTATATAAAAATATCATAATTGTCTCTTTTAATAATCACAAAAGTTAGTTTTAATAAAATTATATATTTATTAGCCTAGATCTATTTAACTCTAGATATATCATGCATTGAGAGGGATCATCAAGGTGCAAAACTTTCTTCAAGTCCTACACTAAAAAAAGAAGGTTTCGTAATATGCTGAGAGGGATCAAATCCATTGAGGTGCAAACATTTCATCAAATTTTACACTCTAAATTGAAGGTTTCTATAACTGGAAGGCATTAACTTAGGATTTGTAGTCGATAATGTTTAAAAAAATATAAAAAATGTAAGCATATAAATATGGAGTTGTCTTTAGTGCGACTTTTTGGAAGCTTTTACGGTGGATTTTTCCAGTGTACTTTCTCTAAAATCGGCAGGAATTTATTGAAATCACAAGCTTGATGGGTAATCCTATGCAATCGAAGTGTCCTAGGGGTTTTCCAAGGTGCTGAATCCCTATATACAATAAAAATATTAATTTAAATAACACAAATCAGGATTTCACCTCAAAATTTTCCACCAGATTCGGCACTGGAAAGTCCAAAAAGTCGCACTAAAGACAACTCCTATAAATATCATGTACATTTGCGCTCTGGGAAAGAATTATCTATGTAACACCCTCCTCCCATACTTACCCAAGCTTACAGGTCCACCGAGGTAAATATGTGACGAAGAGTTACTATGATATGACTCAACTCGCTAAGTGTAGGTAAGGAGGTGGAATCGACCAAACAAAACTTTACTGACCTCCCTCATATGTTACAAAACACCAAGGAGCTAACCAACCACCTGAAGTGTCCAACTCTTGAGTTAGCTTATATTTTCACTGAACTAAACCACCAGTCACTCCCATGACAAGGCCTCCATTCAACCAAAACCCTCATGTCGCTCCCACAGTAAGGCCTCCACACGACTGCAGTATTTTTCAGGTAGTTCTGTGCCTGCAACCTCCAAATCTGAGCCACTTTTTCAGTGCTAGGCCTCAAGCCTCTGCCCAGAACTTGATGAAATTCTCAGAAATGATAAATAACAAGAAGACAAGGCCTCTAATTCAAAACTTGAACAAGGACCTAGCCTTACGCATCCTAACCATGACAAGAATTTCATAAAACACACCATGAACATAATGTTGTTGAGAACATTTGGAGACCTGCTTATTTTAGGGATCTTTGAACAAAATATACAGGTCTCCATAAATTCTGAACAACATTATGTTACTAACCGTGGAAATATACATTCCATACATCATGAACATGTAATGTACATGTCATAAAAGCACATCTGAACATAGAGTCGTCATACAAAAATGAGATTCGTTAAGAATGTCTGATTCCCTCTCACAATAGTTGCAATATCATCTATTAGGTCATACATTCATTGAAATTTCATTTACTAAACAAAACATGATGAGAGCCATAACTCAAGTCTATCATAAAACCATGCTTATAACCTACATATAATCGGAGAAATATCAATGATAGAACAACCATCAAAGCCACATAATAACAAGCATATTTACTTATGAAATACAAGGGAAAAGAGCTCTTATTAACATATGCAAAAGCTAACCAAGTCATGGACTTCCATGTACCACATGACCATAGATTAGGTTGAACCAAATGTTTCAACCAACCACCCCCATGCCATATTCCAATCATGATTGTGGGACTTGCAACAAAACTGACTAGGGCTTCTCAGGTTTTACCGTGTATCCTGACATTATAGGTCGAAGGATTCCTAGGCTTGAAACCCTCGTCTATACAACCAGGCTTTATCGTTTATCTCGCCATTACCAGTCAAGGGATTCCTAGGCCCAAACAAAGAAACATATACTATAGCCTTTACCACAATCCTGCCATATACCGATCAAGGGACCACTAGTCCCTAAACAAGCATGGATGCCTTTGGACCTGTCCACCTAAACCATGAGGAATTTTCTTGTTTCCACTTGTTGAGTCTTGAAAATGTCATTCATTTCCATTACACTTTCACTATTATGTCCATTATATCACCTCCATTTCACTACTATGTCACCACATTCATCCCACTTTCATTATCATTGGGCCACATTTATGTTTTTCCAATCTTTATTAATTCTAAGCCTTTTAAGTGAATTTGTGGTTAAAAATTAGGAAATAATGTGCATAAGCTTATACCTAACCAATGGGTTGAGATTGTTGACATGTGTAGGTTGAAAGGAGGCTTCTAGAAGACCCTTATGTGGCACTCTAAGGCCAAATTCGAATTTGAGTGGAAAGAATCATGGGATCATGAGGATATGTGTCACATCTCCTAATTGTATTGTAACTCTAAGAAGACATGTGTCTTATCAGTTACTATTTTGATTAGGACTCTAGAGATAGAGGGAGAGATTCATGGACTCTCATTAATGAGATGGCTTCTCATCTTTTTGTATAAATAGGAGATCTCTCTCCTTCATTTGTTAGCTTATTAGTCTCAGCTAAGCTTGGCTTGGCTTTTAGTTCTTTAGCTTGGAGTTTGTAGTTCTTCCTTGATGGCTTTTGAAAGCTTTGTAGAGTTTTGTTGTGCTTTGTGATTTTGAAGAATTTGAATAAAGCTTTGATGTTCTCAACATGGAAGGAGATGTGAAGTAGATCTCATGGAGCACATTAGAATGTAAGGTAGAGTAGATTTCATTTTGTAATTTTGCTTTGATTTCATTATGTCATTTGATTGCTTTCAAGTTTAATAGATTAGATTTTCCATTCATGCAATTTTAATTCATGTAAGTGTGTTCAACCGGTTGATTCTATATTAGTTCTTCTTTACATGTTTTTGCATCAAATAGTAACATGAGATTTGCTTCTCTGCTGACTTTGTTTTTTTTTCTTTTCAATTTCAGTTATGCTTTGATTTCAGTTTTATTTACCTGCTTTGTTAGTTAGTTTAGATATCATATTGCTCATGCCATTTTCAGTTACCTCCTATAGCCAGAGCGAGTCGAATGGTGAGGGATTGAAGTATGAATGTGTAGTTTGATATTAGTTTATTTTTCTGCAAGCTATTTATTGAATTTCTCATGTCATTTTCAGTTACCTCCTATATCCAGAGCGAGTTGAATGGTGAGGGATTGAAGTATGAATGTGTAGTTTGATATTAGTTTATTTTTCTGCAAGTTAGTTATTGAATTGCTCATGTCATTTTCAGTTACCTCCTATAGCCAGAGCGAGTCAAATGGTGAGGGATTGAAGTATGAATGCGTAGTTTGATATTAGTTTATTTTTCTGCAAGTTAGTTATTGAATTGCTCATGTCATTTTCAGTTACCTCCTATATCCAGAGCAAGTCAAATGGTGAGGGATTGAAGTATGAATGTGTAGTTTGATATTAGTTTCATTTTCTGCAAATTAGATATCAGATTGCTCAATTTGTTTATGATTACCTCATATAGCCAGAGCGAGACAAATGGTGAGGGGTCAGAATATGAGTTGATGTAATTTGCTTTTAGCTTTACTTTACTTGCAATTTTTGGATTTCTTTGAGTGTAGTAGCTTAGTTCATTTCTTTTGTATTTAGACAAGCAGTAGAGACAGTGATTTCATGATCAATATTTCACCTTTTGTTTGATTTAAAGTAGTTGCATATTTACACTTTTGTTTAAGTACTAATTCCATCAATAACATGTTTTGAGATCTTTTGAAGTGCTAAGTTTTGGAATTTACCATTAGGGACAAACCTTGTCTTGAAATCTCTATCCATACTTGTCCTTTAAAAGTATTATTAAGACCTTAGAATAGGATTTCCATTTGCATTAGACACTTTAGGAAACCAGCAAGAGCAAAACCCCAAAAACAACATAAACTATAAAACAACAAAGTAAGAAAAAGGTTAACTAAGCACATATGGCGCACCACACTTCATCAGTTTACGATACCCGGATTGATAATTTATGTAGATCAATTTAAGACGTTAAATTGACTAGACACCACTCTCAAGCTTTACCTTGTATTCCTTCATTTATTAGTCAAGGGATTCCTAGGCCTTTGGGAATTTCCCTGAGACCACTCCACTTAGTTTCAAAACCATCCGACAATCCAGCTCAACCAAGTAAAAGAAACCCATCACACCATTGTAATTTGGAAATGGCAAGGCATTGCTGAAACCACTGTCACATCTGGAAAAACCCATGGCAATGATAACAAGAGAACCAAATACACACATGCATGTTCCATGCATGCCAAAAATAGCAAGGAAATCATACAAGAAACTCAATACTTGCAAGTAATCGCGTTGTAGTCACTTGATCGAACTCTTCCTTGCTTGATATTTGCTTCCCTTTGCTTCTTTTTCCTTCCTTTCTCCAAAGCTAGAGTGATCCAAGAATGCTCTAAGTGTGCAAGAGTATGAGATTAAAGAGAATAGAGAGAGACCTCCAAAACTGAATTGAAAAAATTCTATGAATTGATCCTCAAAAGCCTTTTTATCAATGAGGCCTCTATTTACTTCAATTTCCATTATTTTCCTTCAATTTCCTGCTCACATGAAACATGTGACCTTTCACCTTCCTTTTATCCTATTTTCCATTATTTTAATAAATAAAATTGCAATAATTCCTCTTTCCTTTCCAAAGCTTTTGTTATTTCGTTTCCAATTTCCCCTTAGCCATAATAAACCAAATGAACATTGGATGTGATGTTTTTCACAAAATTCATTTTGGAATATGCGTCCCATTACCTTGGTCTTATTTTTCATTTATTAACTTTATTGCATGAAATTTTAACCCGGGGTTGTTACAGACCCCTCCCCCTTAGGGGAACACCTCCTCGGTGTTCAATGACACCCATAACCTGCAAGACCGTTGAATTTTTTTTACTTCCCTTGGAGATCTATAACTTAGCTCAATGCAGTATTTACAATGATCAACTTGCTAAAAAGAAAACCAACATGACAAACATAAAAACATGACACCCATACCGCTTATTGAAGCTTTAAAGCACAACTCATTGCATTATTTACATCAATATACATATATACCTATATCAAAACTACTTTGCATCAACTGGAAAACAATGAAGGATACATAGCCCACATTTGATCAGTCATCTCCCAAGTAGCTTCATTAGGCCCAAAGTGCTTCCACTGCACTTTAACTTTTTCTATTGCTCGGTTTCGGAGCATGAGAATATTTCTCTGAAAAATGCATTGAGGTTCCATCTAGAATACTCCTTCTCATTCCACATGTAATAAAAAACAATAAATATCATGATCAATATCCTTTACATATATTTTAAGTAATTAAACATGGAAAACATCATGGACTTTTACTGTCAGAGGCAATGCAAGTCTATAGGCCACTGGTCCAATCCTTTCAATGATCAAGAAAGGCCTGCAATATTGAATGCTAGCTTTGCACATGACCTAATCATTAAGGAGCTCTTCTTGGGCTTGATACGTAAATACACATGTTCCCCACCCTGAAACTCCTTAAATTCCCTATGTTGATCTGCATAGATTTTCTTCCTATATTTTGTTTCCTTTAGATTCTTCTTGATAACGTACTTCCTGTTCTATCTCTGCCAACATATCCGATCCTATCAACACCCTATTCACTGGATCACTCCAACTGATGGGAGTATTACAACTCCGTCCATAGAGTGCCTCAAACAGACTCATCCTCAGTGACTCTTGATACCCATTGTTGTAAGCAAACTCAACTAGTGGTAGATAGTTTTCCCACTTTCACTGCTGGTGCATGACATACATTCTCAACATGTCCTCCAAAATATTGTTGACCCTCTCTGCCTACCCATATGTATGTATATGATAAGTTATGTTGAAGGCCAATTCTGTACCTAAACCTGCAAATAAATCTTTCCAAAACATGGTAGTGAATTTAGCATCCTTGTATGACACAATCTTCTTCGGAACACCATGCAACCTTACTATCTCCCTGATGAAGACCTGTTATACATCACTAGCTAAATTCATAGACTTCACTAGAATGAAGTTTGCTACCTTTGTCAACTTGTCAACCACAACCATAATAAAATCATGCTATCTAGATGTCCTCGGAAAACCTTTAATGAAATCCATGGAAATGACCTCCCATTTGCACTTTGGAATCATAATCGGTTTTAGTAGACCACCTAGATGCTTACACTTTGCTTTTACTTGTTGACAATTCAAACATCTAGCCACAAACTCTGCCACTTCCTTCTTGAAATTCGGCCAATAGTAGAACTTCTTCACTGCTCTCAATGTCTTTTGATATCTTAGATGACTTGAATATGGCTTAGCATGAAATTCCATCAAGATAAGCTTCTTGAGCTCACTATTTTCTAGAACATAGATGTTGTCCCTAAATCTGACCAAACCATCCAGTATGAGACAATATTCCACATCTTGATCACATGTACCCTGCTGATGTAACCTGTGCCTAAGCTCCTTATGCCTGTCATCTTGTTGTCCTTCCTTTAATATCTAATCTTGTAAATATGTCCCATATGAACTCATATTTTTTATATGATTTACTTGTATTCGCCTGTTAAGAGCATATGCAACCCTGTTCTCCTTTCCCTTAATGTCCTTAATCTTAAAATCAAACTCACTAATCCTGGAAAACCATCTAGCTTGCCTGGATTTTAGATTCGGTTGGTCAAACAAGTATATCAACCCACTATGATCACTTATCAATACAAACCTCCTACAAAGAAGAGAGTGTCTCCACGTTTTCAATGCATAGATGATTGCTGCTAACTCAAGATCACGCATCACATAGTTCTGCTTATGTTCATTCAATTTCCTTAATTCATAACACACCCCCTATTCCTCCTACATTAAGACTCCACCAAGTCCTCTCTTGTAGACATCTGTACACACCACAAACCCTTTATCTCGGTCTGCAATCTTTAGAACTGGAGCATTTGTCAACAACTTCTTCATCTGCTCAAAACTTGTTGCACATTCCTCTATGCTTTCAAATTTATTCCTTTTTCGCTACAATGATGTGATAAGATAGGAAATCTGTGAAAGGTCCCTGATGAACCTCCTGTAATAACCTACTAGCCCCATTAATGATCTGACCTCATCAACATTCTTAAGAGTTTCTCATTCCATAATAGCTTTGATATTTTCTGGATCCACTGCTATGCCTTCCTTGGAAACCACATGTCCAAAGTAGTGTACCTCTATCTGGAAGAAACTTCATTTGCTAAGATTGGGATATAAATGATGCTATCTTAGCAATCTAAATATTCTTGCTAAGTGTTCGGCATGATCTTTCTCTTTCTTAGAATATATCAACATATCATCAATGAACACAATAATAAACTTGTCCAGGTAAGGATGCAACACACTATTCATCAAGCACATAAAAGTAGTTGCAACATTAGGCAAACCAAATGGAACTACAACAAACTCATAATTATCATACCTAATCTGGAAAGCAGTCTTGTAGATGTCCTCTTCTTTAATGGGCACCTGATGGTATCCTGATCTCAAATCAATCTTTGAAAACATCGCTGCTCCATTCAAATAATCAAACAAGTCATCGATCCTCAACAACGGATACCTACTCTTGATGGTTACCTTGTTGAACTACTTATAATCAATTCACAATCTAAGAGTACCATCCTTCTTATTCACAAACAATACCGATGCACCCCATGGCGATACACTTAGCCTAATGTGTCCTTTGTCAAACATTTCCTTCAACTCCAACTTCAATTCCACTAAATATGGAGTGCTTATCCTATATGGTGTCTTTGATGCGAGTGTTTCCCTGGTACCAACTCAATAGAAAATATCACTTCTCTGTGAGGAGGAAACTCTACAATCTCTGTTGGGAACACATCCTGAAACTGTTGTAAGATAGGTGCCTCCTTAATACCTCTACATCCTCAACATCCTTACCTTTATCACTAGAAATATGCAATGCAAATAACACACACCCTTTCCTGCGACTAATCTTTGTCTGCATAGCCTTAACCATTTGTTGTAGCGGCTACAACCACCCTCCAAAATTTTTCCTTAGCCTGTTTTGGATCCTACCCTACAAACCTTAACAACACTTTGTCTTGCTTCATCAAGTACTCAAGCTTTAGTGTTTTCCTTGCACAAAGGCAACCTGTCAATCACAGTTGATCCATTCCCCTCACAGGCTTGTCACTCGAACTTGGTCCAGCTGCAGGTTAAGCAGCTTCCCCTTGAAAATTGCGCATTCTTGGAGGGCAACCATACTTCCATCCACAAATTACGCAATCCTATCTAATAGCCTACTGAGCTCTAGGATTGCACAATCCTGCCAGCTAACCCTCCTAGCAGGATTTGCGCAATTTTTAATAGCAGCAGGCTGTTCAACCCAGTATTTGCACAAATCTGGGCAGTAGTCAGCTACTCTACCAAAACATTACGCAATCCCCTTGGGCAGTTAGCCCAACTTACTGTTAGGAATGCACATTGTTCCTAAGTAGTTGAGCACTGGCATGCATGGACATTCTGGTTGACTAGTTCCACTCGGGAGTGAGGCAACTTGACTTGCATGCATGCATGACTTGATTTTCCCAGAATAGTAAGAGACAACATGCAAAAGGTATCCCATGATTCAGGGAGCTATTTTTAGCCGTCGGGGGTTACATGCAAAGTTGTTTTAGAAATTTCCCTCCAAGTGTTGTTTTTTCCTAGATTTGTGGCATGCACATCTTGAGACAAAACTTATTTATTCGACGCATCAAAGCTCATTCATTCACATCGATCTTCGAGATTTGACATCCCACAACACATCCAGGACTCTTCGACACATCCAACTTGGCTATTCACGGGTAAGTGGCCTTAGCTTGTCTTTTTCAACATTTCTGTCGCTTTTTGTGTATTCACTTGTGTGAGTGATGTTTGCTTGATTTATTTGAATGCATACTATTATTTACATATATTCTAGCTCATCCTAGCTCTGTTTCAATTTTCATTTCTATCTCACTTCTATCGCATGCATGAAACTATTTTGCACGGATGTTCGCCCAACTAGCAAACGACCTCACCCACATGCATGTTGATTTGTTTGCTGAATCTTCCATTCATGTTTTGCATGCACTATTTATGTCTCCATGCATTTCATTGACTTACTTTCTTTCAGTTGCTTGTCGGCGAGTCGGCCAACCTTGGCCTGGTCTCTGCCTTCACCAAGGATGCATTGCAAAATTTGGAGAAGGAAGGCTCACCTTCCTCTCCAGATTTGTGCATTCTAGCCTAACATTGGTCTCTTGGACTGATTTGAACATTCTTGGAGGGTGGCTGCTTGGTCCAAGAATTTGTGCAAATCTGCCCCTGGGCTAACAATCCTTCCCAGCTGGGATTATGCATTGCACAATCCCAATAACCAACTGCCCAACCAGATTGCGCATTCATAGATCCAACAACCATTCTAGCTTCCCAGTCAGTCCAGACTAGTTTTTGCGCAGTTCTAGCAGCCAGTCACTCAACCTCCCAGTGAAATTTGCGCCATCTTTCTCATCAGTTTCCCAGGTATGTGCTGTTCCCTTCCCCAGATTTTCTTTGTTTTCACTGACATGTTTCTTGCCATGCATGCTGCTTGTTTCCAGATCTCTCAGGTGTTCATCTTTCTCAATGGCTTCCAAGAGAATATGGTCTCAGGACACTGATGGTATGGTAGCTCAAGCAGCAGCTGAGTAGGTGTCCTCTCGTATGCTGAACTATGAAGATACGAAGCTGTATATAGACAAGGACATCAAATTGAAGTGGAAAGAGGTGAATGAAACATTCGTAGGTACTTTTGGTGAAGACCTTGAAGACCGTTAGGTGTACGTGAAAATTCATAAGTCCAGTTTGTACTGAATTGCATGTAGATACCCTGTGTTCACATGCACAAACATGATTCACTGGATCGTCTCTCACATTGACCTCGAGATGATGACCTTGAGTAGTGTCGGTGGGACAAAGCTTGCAACCTTCCAGGCACGTGATTAAGATGAGATGTATCAGATGACTGAGCCCATGATTTTCATGACTCCCCCGTTATTGGTATGCCTTCCTCAATATCTTCGTCTTATTGATCTGATTGGGTGTCATCTTGAAATGAGTTGGCTCCTTTACTCAATCCTTCAGAATGTCTCTGGAGTGGCCAAGCAAGCACTGAGACCTTCCCTTAGAGTTGGGTGGTCGCACTGGACCAACTTGCTAGAGAAGGAAGACCATGTAGCTAGTCTAGCATACTGGCTCATCAATTGAAGGAGTAAGTGACGAAGTTTCGACAGTTGCCTGAAGGCATGCATGTAGAAATTTACATGTCCGCCTACATTCTAGATGCAGTTTGTTCCCGACATGAGTTCCCGGGCTTAGAGTGGGCATGGCCACCAGAAGAGATTGTTGTGAACACGTACTTAAAGCTATTCTCCGAATGCAATTTCAGAGGAGTAATCATACGGATTTCCGACCATCTTGTCACCCCAGTGTACAAGTTGATATTCGGACAGGATCCACCCTGCATGTCAGAAGAAGTGATGAAGGCATTGCTAGGAATTGTGGATTGGTATGCCTCACTGGAAGACACGTTCATCAAAGTGTTCAGTGCGGAGAAGTCTCCTCATGTTCTACCCAAGTTTTCTTTGGACATGCTTGTAATGCAGGAAGTACCATATCATATCTCAGCAGGATTAACAACTAGGTTGCAACGGAAGAATAAGGCACCTTGGCCCACTCTTCCATTGCATATTGGGTTATATGAGATTCAGAGCATCAAGCAAGTGGGTGCCGAAGCTGAACAGATGAAGAAGTACCTGTTCGACCTCCAAAGCTTCAACCCGTATGACCCACATTGCATTGTGAAGGATCATTGCATGATAGTTCAGTTTAATTGGATCAATGTGGCATGTCATTGGGCCGAGGAGGACTCATGGAGGTATTGCTTCAATTCATCTAGACCCAATGAACAGGTCGGTATTCGCTGTAGAGTGGTTAGCACAATAGCGTGAAGTAGCATCACGGAGAACAACAACAGCAACAACAACAACAGAAACAACAAAGCCAATCATACTTGCACACGACAAAGGGAAGAGAAATATTTTCAATTGCATGGAGGAGGAACAAAGCTGCAAGTTTTGAGTAGATCCACTTGTAGAACAAGCAACTATGGCTATTCAAAAGAAGAGTTAGTAGTGGGACAAGCGAATCACGCGAAGGTAGAGGGATAAGAAGAGAATGGAAGAAGCAGAGAAGGAGTTGCATGAGATGAGGGAGCAACTTCGGAAAGAAAAAGAGCTATGCCAACATGAGAAGGAAGCGCAGTAGCAGCAGATTCAGTAAGGGGAACATCACATGCAGATAAATGAAGCAACCCTTGTGCAAGTAGTTGATTCTTCTGAATAGTTGGCATCAGGCGAGCAAGGTGAACCCTCATAGGGGAAAGACTTTTCTCATGAGATAGAGTAGGCTCTTGAATAGTTGGATGCAGACATGGAGAAGCAGGAGTTGGAACAAGACACTGACCTCATGAATCACCAAAGAGTGGTCGACTCACCTACTTCAATGCATCTAGATGATGAGCAAGTCTTGGACGACCAAAGAGGCATTGAGATCCTTGGTGGTCAACCAGAAGAAGAGATGCACAACATCTCCTTTGATGAATGTCATCACAGAGTTGTGCAGTCTCAGAGAGTATCGAATCTGGAAGACCAAACATCCCCTATGAAATTTTAAGAGCAAGTGATCATGATTGATGTGCACAAGCATCTAGTTGCATTGATCAATGCAACTAGAGTGTATGCCGAAGCCACTAACTAGAGTGTTTGAGTTTTCCCAAGCTGAACTGAAGAAGGCAATACTAGATGAAGTGTTGTCCTTGGACACAGTTATGCGAGCATTGTACTCCAAGTTTGGTACCATGCATCAAGCATTCATTCATCTCCATGGATGGCAGGACCGATGTGCAAGGAGAGTAAGCATCTTCAAGAACATACCTACTATCGTTGATAACATGCGAGCATGGACGATGAAGTATAAGGGAGCCCCGCTTCACTTGCCAAAGATGATGAAGGCCAATGCAGTTGAGCTGCAAGCACATATTCCAAGTCAGATCTAGAACTATGATGACCTATCACAAATCATCACTAGTATACATGCTTCCCATGCACAAGTATTCAAAAGCATGGAAGTTATAGTGCACACCCATGTGATCCCATCAGTTGGGACCCTCACTTAGGTAAAGACCAAGAAGCATGTCCAACAGGAGCTTGACTCATACTTTGACGAGCTTATGCGCACTGCTACTAGCCCAGACTTGCCTATCAGTGTAAACATCATGCACAAGTATGTTGCTGGTCTAGCCACACTAAATACAATGATGAGAATGCTGACAGATGAGTTGGACAAAGGAGCTCGAGCAGTGTACCCACATGCTATGGAGACAAGGTTTAGGTTTTAGATGGATGCCACAACAGAACATACGGACACTCTCAAGGACTACCAATCTTGGCATCAATATGTCATTGTTGATCAGCATGAGGATGTCGAGCAGTTGGAATTCTAAGGTTGTCTAAGTCTGAATGATGTCTTGTTTGGCTTGTCCAAGCCATTGTTCACATGGGTACATGTGCATTGTAATGTTGAGTCATGTTAAGTGTAAGTCAAGTGTCAAGAGTGGGTGTAACATCCATGAGTAGGTGAAGAGTCATGAGGGTAGTCGAATGGTCACAAAGGGGAATGTCAAGGGTCACCCTGCCCTTTGCTATAAATAGTCTCTTGTAACTGATTGTATAGGCTTTTGGTCAGCCAAGCTTCTACTAAGACTATCTTGAAGAAGGCTTGGATATTATTGTAACGCGCCTTGGCTTCTCCACTACACGAAGCTAGTACATATCTTTGGAGGAGCAAGCAGATGTGGCTGTAATGTTCCACTATTGGGGTTAGTAGGTTTACATGGATGTATTGTATGATTGTGACTTACACTTATTTATATAATAAGAGCCAATACATCTTCATGCATATGTTGTTATTGTAGTTGGACTGTTCCGGTTGCCTTAACAATATATGTTGTTTAACTTATGTACTTGTGTATGAAATGATTTATATTCAATTATATGAATCTTGTTGTTAATGTGTTGCATATGTTATTAACGCCGTCACCATCTATGTCGACTGCTCTACTGGACATCAGATAGACCTTTCTCATGAACCTTGATATATCAACCGTCACACTCGTCTTAAACTGATCCATGAGTGATCTTCATCTTATCTTACCTTATATGTTATGACTACTGCATATGAGTGGACTTCTCCACCAAAATCTGTGCACATCCTTTGTGTGGTGTGTTCCTAGCCGAGTTGGGACTGATCCCTTTCAGCCTGGAACTCACCTTCACCTTCCTCTCCCTTCGAAGTGTTAGAACCTCTCGTACACATTCCTTGAATCTCTGCATCAGTCACACCCTTGCTACTGATAGAGTTATCTTACTTGCCTCTGTGCGACAACGTAGTCAAAGCATCACCTTACGACCCATTGCTGGGACTCCTACACCAAATGGTCTGAGGTCTAATTAGGACTTCTTACTGGGGAGATCCCCTTGACATGTTGGCGGGTCTAGCACCTTCAACATTTATGGTGCTAGAAGGAGGGCCTGATGACAAACAGTGTCCTCTCATCCAATTTTGAACCTTTGCATATCTTTCATGGAGTCTTGCATTCTTCTTCCTCGGAGGTGTTTTTTGAATCGTGAAGATGTATCCATATTGGGGAAGCTGTTTGATATCTTATCCACTCACACGTATGATGGTGAAGGTGAAGTGGCCTGGCCTAAACACTTACATAACTTTCTTTCCATGATTTATGAGGAAGATGAGTTTACTAATGAGCAGGCCATTTTCTACTTTCACACACACTTCATGAATCTCCATTCCTTTAGGTGCTCATCCTACTGGCTAACATCATGCACTCATGTGAGCACTTATGTGATCTTATTGAAGACATGTTCTATCGTTTTGATCCAGACCATCTTGACCAGAAACTATTACAACAACGGAGGGCTCTACATGAATCTGTTATTGATTTTTGGCAGCGCTTCCATGACTTATAGTTTCAAGATTTGAGGAGCCAGATGAAGTTTGCTTATTTTTGGGACTGGTTCGAGTATTGTCTTAAGAGATTTGCCCTTTCCAAGAGAAAGCTTGATGTCAAGCCTCACTCAATCTTCTTCATTAATGGAATTACACAATCCCATGTGGGAGTAGGCACTGTCTCAACAAACTATCTGCCTCCCCCTCATTCAACAGTTCCACCATCACCCAGTGATGCTGAGGATCATGTTCGCACACATGTTCATCCTTCACACCCTCCCAACATCACTCCACTTAATTTTTGCCCAGTGTTGGTTGTGAGTCCTTCGAGTTCCCATATACATTCTTTTCTTTGACCTCCGTTTTCAAACTCAGGTGTTCCTTCAGATGATGCTGTCTTGTGTTCATCCATTCTGAACTCTTCACTTGTTGTGAACGAGGAACAATCCACTAATGGAGTCGGTGTTACACAAGCAACATGCGTTGTCATTCATGAAGAGTATGAGTGGGAGCTTGAACATCAACACTTAGTGAAGGATAACTCCCTTCCGTCTGAGCCCTCTTTGTTCTTTCCTAACCTCTTTGGTGAACCTACCATCCATGATTTTGCATGTGTGTCTTCATCTATGGATGCACCCATTGTTGATCACTCGTAGGACTTACCGAATGTTAGTCCATCATTCGAAAACGAAGAGGATAAGTTACTCATTGAAAATCTACTTGATCCTTCATCTGTCTTTTCCAGAAACATAGAGGATGAGTTCATTCAATTTTCATCTACCCCTCTATTTGATTCATTTGATTATGGGGATGCCAAAGAATTCATTGATTTTTCTGATCATGGCAGTCATGATCCATTTTCTTCTAATTTTGATCACAATCATGAATATATCACAATTGATATTTTGAAGCCACCGATTTATGATGATCTACCTAATAATGAAGTTGAGACAACCAAGACTGTCGAGGCACTTTAGCCTGAGCCAATGGTCATGTCAGGCTCTCTCTCTCTTAGGGTTAGTCTCACTTCTGATCATGAAATTGTTCAATCACCCAAGGCTCCTCATCACTTGTCTGTATGCATTAAAGATCCATCTCACTCACAAATCACACTTCCTCCACTCGAACTACATGATCCCATTGCTCATGCATTAAAGGAGTCCTACATTGCAAGCACACTTTCACGATCCAAGTTATATTTGTTTCTTTCATTTGCTTGCATGTCACAGTCAAGAGTGTGCTTATGCTTCCAAGTTGCACGTAGTGTCACATAACACCATGATAAGTCCACGGATTTTCCGTCATGCACATGCACTCACTTATGTCCCGTGGGCACTTTGAAACACGAAGTGTGGCTATCTTCACTGTTGTATCTTCCTTGTATGTTGGTCCACATGAATGGGTTACTCGCGGACCAAGCCTTCACCCACATGGGTCTACCAATGCACTGGTGGCTACATTGGAAGTATCACTTCACGTGATCAGGCCCATGCACCGTTAGTGTAGGTGTAGGAGTAGTGTTTTCTTTCAGTTGTTTGCTTGTTTGTTTTCTTAATTTTCTCTCATTTTTGCTTCTTCTTTTGCTTGGATTTGTTGTTAGTTAGTTTGCTTGTTTCGTTTTTAGGTTAGTTCACATGAAACCATGTGTGACTCATGAAACGAGATGGGTAAAGTACAAGAGGGTTTGTACAGCTATCACTACTTGGTTATCTGTCATCTTGCCTCTGCATGATGAACTTGTTACTCTTAGTCCATGATACGTCGAAGGAAAATACGTATTGTTTGAACTGAACCTTGGTGTAAACACAACGCTTGCGTGCTAACTAGTGTCACCTTCGCTAGTTGATTGTTTTTGGGTTAACCCTTATCAACTCAGTCAAGTAGAGTAAGGTGAGGGGGAAAACCTTAATAGGCATGTCAGGGATATAATAAACTACTTCTCTACTGGAACAACCTTCTTTGCTCTCAATAAGTCGAGATCCCTCTTCTGCCTCTGAAATGAATAGGTGCCATGCACAGTGAAAATGAAAAATGGAAAAAATGAAAAGTAAAAAAATTCAAAATGAAAAATGAATAAGGCGAAAGAAGAGTGAGGCTTCCTATGTAGGGAGGTGATGCAAGTAACTCCACCATGGTACTGACCAGGCTCGCTGGGAGCGGAGCCATGCTTGTGTTCCTATGTGACTCCACTGGGGTACTGTCTAGGCCTACTAGTAGTGGAGCAACACCAGAGATGAAACTAAGACTCTAACGACTATACCGCTTATGCAGCTATATACCCCTCAACCCCAATCAAAACAACTGTGTTGCCTGGGCTTGGAATGTGTGGTAATCGACCAAGGGTTTGGCAGATGCTACATCTTACAATCAAGTTAGTGTGAAACCAAGATGAGCTAAGAACTAAACAATACTTCGAGAGGTGTTAGACTTGTTTTTCACGAACAAGGTCCATTCAGAGAGTTGGAGTTCTATCAGTGTGCGCCAATTGTTGTAGCAACTACAACTACCCTCCAAAATTTTTCCTTAACCTCTTTTGGAGCCTCCCCTACCAACCTTACACAACACTTTGTCTTGCTTCATCAAGTATTCAAGCTTCAATATTTTCCTCACACAAAGGCAGCCTGTCGATCACAGTCGATCCATTCCCCTCACAGGCTACTCATTCGGACTTGGTCGAGATGCAGGCTGAGCAGCTTCCCCTTAAAAATTATGCATTCCTATAGGGAAACCAACCTTCCCTCCAGGAATTGTGTAATCCTCTCTGATAGCCTGTTGAGCTTCAGGATTGCACAATCCTGCCAGCCAACCCTCCTAGTAGAATTTGCAAAATTTTTTCTAGCAGCAGGCTGTTCAGCCTAGGATTTGTGCAAATATGGGAAGTAGTCAGCTACTCTGCCCATAAATTGCATAATCCCCTTGGGTAGTCAACCCAGCTTACAGTTAGGAATGCACATTTTTCCCAAGCAATTAAGCACCGCCATGCATGGATAGTCTAATTGACTAGTTCCACCCGGGACTGAGGAAAATTGACTTGCATGCATTCATGACTTGATTTTCCTGGAATAGCAAGAGACAACATGCAAAAGGCATCCCATGATTCAAGGAGCTATTTTTATTAGCCGAGGGTTACATGCAAAGTTGTTTTAGAAGTTTCCCTCCAAGTGTCACTTTTTCCTAGATTTGTGGCATGCACGTCTTGAGACCAAACTTATTTATTCGATGCATCAGATCTCATTCATTCACATTGATATTGGATCTCTAACATCCCATAGCACATCCAAGACTCTTCGACACATTCGTCTCGTCTATTCATGGGTAAGTGGCCTCAACTTGTCTTTTTCAAAATTTCTGTCACTTTTTGTGTATTCGCTTGTGTGAGTGTTGTTTGCTTGATTTCTTTGAACACTTGTTGTAATTTACATATAGTCTAGCTTGTCCTAGTTCTATTTCAATTTTTGTTGCTATCTCACTACAGTCACATGCATGAAACTGTTTTGCAGGGATGTTCACCCAACCAGTGAACGACCTCACCCACATGCATGTTGATCTATTTGCTGAATATTCCATTCATATTTTGCATGCAATGTTTATCACTTTTGCTATCACTTAGTGTCACCATGCATTTCATAGACTTACTTTCTTTCAGTTGCCTGTTGGCAAGTCGGGCTAACCTTGGCCCAATCTCTGCCTTCACCAAGGCTGCATTGTGCAATCTGGAGAAGGATGGATAACCTTCCTCTCCAAATTTGTGCATTCTCGCCCAACATTGGCCTCTTGGACTAATTTGAACATTCTTGGAGGGTAGTGGCTGCTTGGCCCAAGAATTTGCGCAAATCTGCCCCTGGCCCAACAGTTCTTCCCAACAGCTAACTACCCAACTGGATTGCACATTTTGCATATCCAACAGCCAGTTCAGCCTCCCAGTCAGTCCAGACTACCTTTTACGTAGTTTTGGTAGCTAGCCACTCAACCTTCCAATGAAATTTGCACCATCTTGCTCATCAGTGTCCCAGGTATGTGCTATGTCCTTCCTAGATTTGCTTTGTTTTCACTGACATGTTTCTTGCCATGCATGCTACTTGTTTCTAGATCTTTCAGGTGTTCATCTGTCTGAATGGATTCCAAGAGAAGAGGGTCTCAGGACAATGATGGTATGGTAGCTGGAGCAACAGCTGAGTAGGTGTCCTCTGATTTGCCAATCTATGAAGATACGAAGCTGTCTTTAGACAAAGACATCAAACTGAAGTGGCAAGAGGTGAATGAAACATTCCTAGGTACTTTTGGTGAAGACCTTGAAGACCATCAGGTGTACGTGAACATTCATAAGTCTGGTTTGTACTAGATTGCATGCAGATACCCCATTTTCCCATGCGCTGACATGATTCACTAGATCATCTCTCACACTGACCCCGAGATGATGATCTTGAGCAGTGTCAGTGGGACGAAGCTTGCAACCTTTTGGGCACGAGATTAAAGTGAGATGTATCAGATGACCGAGCCCATGATTGTTATGACTCCCCCATTCAGCTTTTTCAACAACAGAGGTCACTCCAGGGACATTCTGAAGGATTGGGTAAAAGAGTCAGCTTGTTTCAGGATGACACCCAATCAGATCTATAAGACGAAGATATTGAGGAAGGTATACCAATACTTGGTCATATTTGCATGTCGAATGAGTGGCCAAGCAAGCATTGAGACCTTCCCTCAAATTTGGGTGGTTGCACTGGACCAACTGGCTTGAGAAGGAAGACCATGAAACTGGTCCCACATACTGGCTCATCAGCTGAAGGAGCAAGTCACGAAGGCTCAACAATCATTTGAAGGCATGCATGTAGAAATTTACATGTCCACCTACATTCTAGATGTAGTCTGTGCCTGACATGAGTTCTCAGGCTTAGAGTGGGCATGGTCACCAACTGAGATTGTTGTGAACACGTATTTCAAGCTATTCTCCGAATGCAGTTTCAAAGGAGTAACATACGGCAGTCTGACCATCTTTTCACCCCAGTGTACATGTTGATATTTGAACAGGATCCACCCTGCATGCCAAAAGAAGCGATGAAGGAATTTTTAGGCATTGCAGATTGGTATGCCTCACCGGATGACATGTTCATTAGAGTTTTTAGTGCGGAGAAGCCTCCTCATGTTCTACTCAAGTGTGCTTTGGACGTGCTTGTCATGCAGGAAGTAGCATATCATATCTCAACAGGATTAATATCTACGTTACAACGGAAGAAGAAGGAACCTTGGCCCACTCTTCAGATGTGGATTGGGTTATATGAGATCCAGAGCATCAAGCAAGCAGATGTTGAAGCTGAACAGATGAAGAAGTACTTGTTCAACCTCCAAAGCTTCAACACGTATGACCCACATTTCATTATGAAGGATCACTGCATGAGAGTTCAATTCAATTGGATCCATGGGGAATGCCATTGGGCCAAGGAGGACTCATGGAGGTATTGCTTCAATTCCTCCAAACCCAATGAATAGGTCAGTTTCGCCATAGAGTTGTTAGAACAACAACGTGAAGCACTAAGAACACCAGCAGTAGCAGCAACACCAGAAACAATAGAGCCAAGCATACCTGCTCGTGACAAAGGGAAGAGAAATATTGTCGACTGCATGGAGGAGGAACAAAGCTACAAGTTTCTAGAAGATCCACTTGTTGAACAAGTAACTATTGCTATTCAAAAGAAGAGGCATCAGCGCAACAAGCGAATTGCGCGAAGGTAGAGGGATAAGAAGAGAATGGGAGAAGCATAGAAGGAGTTGCATGAGCTGAGGGAGCAACTCTAGAAAGAACAAGAGATGCGCCAACATGAGAAGGAAGCAAAGCATCAACAAATTCAGTAGGGGGCGCATCATGTGCCGATAGATGAAGCAACGCCTGTACAAGTAGTTTATTCTTCTGAACAACTGACATTAGGTGAATAGGGTGAACCCTTGTAGGGAAAAGACTTTTCTCATGAGATAGAACATGCTCTTGAACAGTTGGATGCAGACATGGAGCAAAAGGAGTTGGAACAGGACACTGACCTCATGCTTTACCAAAGAGAGGTCGACTCACCTGCTTTAATGCATCCAGATGATGAGTAAGTCTCGAATGACTAGGGAGGCACGGAGATCCTTGGTGGTCAACCAGAAGCAGAGATGCAGAACATCTCATTTGATGAATCTCATCACAAAGTTGTGCAGTCTCAAAGAGTCCTGAATCTGGAATACCAAACATCCCTTATGAAATTTGAAGAGAAAGTGACTGTGACTAATGTGCACAAGCATCCAAATACATTGGCTGATGCAACTAGAGTGTATGCCGAAGCCACTAGCTCAAGTGTGCGTTTTCTCATAGTTGAGAATGAGTGAATGGAAAAGGAACTATAGGTGGCCAAGTAGGGAGGAGACTTGGTGACAATGTTCGCCCGAGTTGAATTGAAGAAGGCAATACTGGATAAGTGTTGTCCTTGGAAATAGTTATGCGAGCATTGTACTCCAAGTTTGGTACCATGCATCAAGCAGTCGTTCATCTCCATGGATGGCAACAGTGATGTGCAAGAAGAGTATGCATCTTCAATATCATACATACTAGCGTTCATAACATGTGAGCATGGACGATGAAGTACAGGGGAGCCCCGCTTCACTTGCCAAAGATGATGAAGGCCAATGAGGTCGAGCTGAAAGCATGAATCTGGAGTCAGATATAGAACTATGAAGACCTACCGCAACTCATCACTAGCATACAGGCTTCCCATGCATGAGTATTCAAAAGCATGGAGGTTATAGTGCACACTCATGCAATCCCATCACTTGGGACTGTCACTCAGGCAAAGACCAAGAAGCAGGTCCAACAGGAGCTTGATTCATACTTCGATGAGCTGATGTGCACCACCACTAGCCAAGACTTGCCTATCAATGCAAACATCATGCACAAGTATGTTGTTGGCCCGACACACTAAAGACAATGATGAGAATGCTCACAGACGAGTTGGACAGAGGAGCCCGAGCAGTTTACCCAGATGCTATGGAGGCAAGGTTTAGGTTTCAGAGAGATGTCATAGCAGAACACACAGACACTCTCAAGGACTAACAATCTTGGCATCAACATGTCATTGTTTATTAACATGAGGATGTCGAGCAGTTGGACTTCTAAAGTTGTCTAAGTCCGAATGATGTCTAGTTTGGCTTGTCCAAGCCATTTTTCACATGGTTACATGTGCATTGTAATGTTGAGTCATGTCAAGTGTAAGTCAAGTGTGTGTGTTTTTGGAAGTTTTAGTGTCTACGGATAAATGCTTAAACCCCTAGACTAGTAGCTAAGTCTAGAACAATAGTGCAAAGAATTCTCTACTTTTTCTATGACCAATAGATTAAATAAGAGGTAAAGAAGCCTACTTGAAGCTTTCACTTACTCCTTATCGCCCTTGACCAATTTTGTCGCTCCTTTCTGTACTTAATCCACTTGAAGAGTACCTGCACATAGACAAAATAAAAAAACCGATCAAAGCATATGATAATGATATATTGATTTAACATAATATGGAATCAAGTACATAGTACGCATATGAAAGCATCAATGAATAACAGAAGCATATGGAAAAAGCTTTGAACACTTTATTAGTAAAAGGAAGAGTTACAACCCAATTTGCTTTATTTATCATCACTCCTCTAGTTCAATCCCATCCTCTCCTCATAATAAGCAAGACATTTTGACATCATTACAATACTTGAAATCAACTCAAGTCTCATACTAACAACATCTCCCTATAATTCAATGATTTATAGCTCCTAATCACTTAGATGAGTGGTCTTTCTATAGGTGAATGAAGGAAGTTATGCCATAAATGGTGATAATGAATGCCCTCCCAAACTTAGGATTTAGTTCCATGGAGGAAGGGATAAAGGGATTTATGTTCCTTAACTCTCTACCTCATCCAAATTCGAGCTCAAAGGAGTAGATAAACCTGGGAAACTTCTAGATGCATCCAATGGATAAGAATATTCCCAAACCCCAATGCAATTTCGCTCAAATTCGCCCAGCGCAGGCCAAAGAGCGCTTAAGTGCACTGCATAACACCTTAGCAGTGTACTAGACTGCATTGCAGTGCACCCTAATGAAGGCCTGCGAACGCTAATCTTCTTAGAGGTAGTTTTTGGATGATTTCAATCATGGAACTTCTTGGGAAGCTAGGCATTTTGATGGTTGACTTCTTTAGGGCATGTAACAACTGAATTAGGGTTTGATGGGCCCAAATAGTACTGATATGTAAGTTGGGTTTATGTTCCCAAATGGATCTGTAACAGTTTCCCCCTAAAGCATGAAGTTGTAAATATGTATGTCGAGTGAAATGCTTTATCATGTGGAGAGGAGGTTTCGAAGCGGAAGGTGACCTACATCAATTACAATACATATATCATGATAATTTGATTTTTTCTCATGAAATTGCTAAGGGAAGGCATACCCATGCTCAACTTATAAACTTTCATTACATGTACAAATATAGTCATCTACAGATATAGACCCATGAATGGATGACCATGAATGTAAGTCCATTGTACATTTGATTTAGTACTCTTGAAAATATCGCAGCTCAGATGGATGAAACTAGAACCAAGGTCTTCAAGCCCATTCAATATTTTGCTCAAGTACAAGTCTAACCATGTGAATAGATGATCTAAAGTCAAACATGGGAAGACATCATCTGATTAATAGCCAATGATGTAAGCCGTTAACAGATGTGAGAGGAATCACCGATAATGATAATGACCCTCAAGGTACTACAATACATTTCGCATGGTGTGAATAAATTATTTGATGTCGAACACCATACAAAGTCTTTCGGTTGAAGGCCATTGATGTCAAACTACCACCGGAAGCGAGAAACTTGCCAATGATGTATGCAAGTCTCAAGGTACTGAATGGGTGTTTCTAAGTCAACTTCTTGGATAATGTGTTGATGTCGATAAAAAGCGATTCATCACAGGAGGGCCTTGATGTATTCCACATCAACGACACAAAACGAGGCAAATGATTTTGGAGATGAAAAATTGACTGATGACAGAAAGTTCAGGAAAGGCGGTCATGAAAATGAAGGTTTACGGTATTGCAAAGGATGAAGTTTGAACTGAATGACTTATCTTGAACATGTTGACAACACTAATATGAATTGGTAGCATTGACCCAAAACAAAGTAATGGATGGTATGATAGACCAACGGTGTGATAACCATAAAGCTAAATGACCCAACCCACATAGTCACAACGATGAGGTGAAAGTGTCATGTTCAAGAGAAACTTGCTACCATAAAGT
>APFE031006382.1:4864-15268 GCA_000404065.3 Pinus taeda
TTGACTCAAGCATAATAACCAGAAAAAACTTTCAGATGGGAGATCTAGTCTTGAAATGGGATAAGGCTCACGAAGAGAGAGGCAAACATACAAAGTTCCAGAAAATGTGGCTTGGTCCTTTTCAGATTGTAGAAGTCATAGGCCCGTCAACGTTTGTGTTGCAGGATTTAGCAGGTAGGAAGGATTCCTTGCTGTTAACGGACAAATCCTGAAAATATACTTTCCATGAAAGATAACTCTTCAAATTTTTGTAGGATAGTTTTGTTTTTTCTTTCTTAGGAATAAAACCAGTTGTAAATGATTACTACAGAGATTAGCGTTAAATTGGACACCAGATCCTCTGTCAGATCTTGTTTTTATTTTTCACTTGTAAAAACAGTAATTTTTTTTTTCAAAAAGATCTGATCTTTATTATTAACAAATAGAGTCCAACTTTACTCTAGGTATGATACTAGTTCTGACTTCAAAATTTTTTATGAAAGCAAGCTTTGGCAAAAAACTTGTTTTGTATCTGCACAATGAAAGGTATCAATTATAAAATGGACACTCTCTGTAAAACTGCTATTTTTCGAACTCTATTATTATCGTCCAGAGTTTTCTTAAGGAAAAACAATGAGTTCCTCCCTGCTAAAGGAAATCGAAGCATTCAGAGAAGTAATCTGAGAAAACAATACGTATCTCAAAGAATAAGAGGTCTCATCACGAGCCGGCTTATCATGATCACAGATATTATAACTTGCTGACCTTGCCAATACTGTCTACCAAAACAGGGCAATGACTTAAGATTGTTGCAATCAAAAGACAAGGGGTCTCATCACGAGCTAGCTTGTTCAACAAAAGTGTAAATCAAGTGAATGACTGTGTCATAAATTGGCCATCAAACCAAGACATTGTTCTTTGGAGAATAAAAAAGAAAAAGTATAAAAATGGTTTTTTCTCTGAAGAAGTTGTAGATAACTTCTAGCAGGATAAAGGATCATTGCTAGGTAACAGGTAACCCTGTCGAGGCTATGAACGCTTGTGGGCAGCAAAGGCTCTACCTATGATAAATGAGCATATTTTAAATGACCAGCATAACAATGATGACCTCATTTTATCTTTTAAAAAGAAACCAAGTAATGGCTGGTGTAAATACAAGGGCTGAACCATAGGAGGCAAACAAATGGCATGCAGAAAGGTTGAAATAAAGTATCATTGATAGGATAAGACAAACGTACTCTATCTGTCCATAACGAAGTTTAGACTGATGAAAATTTTACTGTTTCGGAAGTTGAAGTTCAATAGAAAGTCAGAGATAACTAGTTCTTCCCAATGAATCTCCATTGTTGTGGTCACCAACAACCCCGCCCTCTTTTGTTTGGTGTTAGCAACAACACCTAGCAAATGGGGGACCCTTAGTAAAAAATTCATCAAATTCCCCTTGAATATTTTTTTTTTTTCCTTAGAATCTTATCGCAGCAAAGCAAAGGAAACACTTCTTGTTATAAGCGTATCAAACCACGAAGAAGCGCTAAACTCATCGCATCGCATTTATCATGAGTGCTCTTAACAAGAGAGACTTAAGAAATCCCCGACGGCCGATGTGCGACCTCGCATATCGCAGCAGCCACATAGAGTAAGACGCAATGACTAATATCCGCGATGTGCGATTTGCGATTTCTAATCCACAATCTGCGATCTGCGATGATCCGATATTGCGGTACCACAATGCTTTAATACAAATATGTGATCTGTGATCTGCGATCTGCGACGAAGCGCGAAATCTTGCTCAACACAACATTCAAAGGAAAGCTGTCCTTTAATCAGAATTAGGCGCGCGCCTATAAAAAAGAAATTAATGATCGTACAAATGGCTGCTTTTCGTTTTTTCGAAGAGTCAGTTCACTTTGAATGTCATGATTATACACACGCAACATCTGAAGCTTTCATATCAAACTTTATTTTTCATTTATTCTTTTCCTTCACGCAACTATAAAACAGGAGATAAAATGGAGTAATTTTTATTTTGCAGGAAACATCTAAGGAAAAGAGGAAAGCGTCAATGTTTAGAGGCCACAGAAGAGACTTCTTCAGAAGCAGGAACCACATACGATAGGCCATCTGAAGCTCAGAATTAAAGGCACACAAAAGCAGCATGACTACAAAGATACCTCAAGCTTACACAATAGAAAAGCCCGGAATGAAGAGCAAAGGTAGTTTCCAATCCAGAGAATTGCTCGGGAAGTAAAGTCTTTTGACTCATCAAGTCATTCACAAAGACAGAAAACCAAAATAGCAAAAGCAGATCCAATTCGAGAAAAAATCGAGTTATTACCAAGTATATATTCAGTCGGCGGGAGATTCTCTTAAAATATCTGATAGTTTATCAGAAAGGTGGTGCCGACCCTTGTTACTTCTATTTTTGTAACACGCACAAAGGGAAAGACAACCAACCGACCCTTCGCGGTCGAATGTTGCACACTCACAGCGCTAAGGAGAAAATACAGAAATAATTCAAAGTTAGATTTAATTTTAGAAATAATTTGCTTTATCAGAGGGACGGTCATTTGAAAACCGGATCCCAAATTTATGTAATCAAGTTAATTAGTTAGCAGTATTTAAACCCTTCTCAGGCATTTAGAGAAGGGTCCGAAGATTTGTCAAAAACTCGTCCTTAGAACATGCACTTTTGTGCCCTCAGAGGTGGTTTTGATGAATGGATGGATCAAGGTTTATTAATGTTTGCATCTGATATCTGCTACTGATGTTGCACTTCTGTACTCTTAGTAGATGTTAGAACAAGGAGAGATAAATCATTGTTGCTTGAAGTTTATGAGTGGAACCAGTCATAAATGGTACTTCTATCTCTTGACTATTTCTGCTTATGTTCTTTAAGTGATTTATAGTTTCAGTTGTTTATATGTCATTATATGAATGTATGGGTTATCATTTGGCACTCTTGTACGGTGGAGTCATATTGTTTGTATCTGACATATAAGTAACTTATTATGCGATATGCCGCTCATAACTATTTTGCCTAACTTCTTATGCAAAATAGTTTATCTTTAATGATTTCTGTTCTTATGATAGCTGAATGATATTTATTACCAGTTATTATTCGAAATCTCTTTAGATCACATAATAGCAAGGAATACACCCCGGGTTAGTGTAGATTAGGTGTATTGTTTCTTATTAGGTTACAATAGCATAGTGTTAGTTTAAAGAGTCTAAATTAGATTTGCTTTGAATTTTCCTTAGATTAGCATAGTTCAAGCTCTACACACACACACACACCCAAGGTTAGGAAACTGGTCCCGTCATCCCCAGTCGGACCCACTATACCAAACGGATAAGGAGTTGCCAACCAAGGTTCGGACCGGGTGGGTATCCCCCTTGTTGTCGACCCGATTTTCGGGGCTTCAACACAACCGTGACAAAACAAGAAAAATTCCCTAATTGAAAGCAGAATGAAAAATGAGAAAGGGAGATGGCCTACCTCTCTCATATGCACTCAAACTTTAATGATGATCTCGATCCCTTAGATCCCATGCTCGCTCCTCATTATTCCTTGCATATGAATACCTACAAGAGAGATCAAAATACAACAACAAGAGAGATCATAACATATGCATTCCAATATAAGTTATACAACAGATCAAGGAGTATTGTACTGAGAAAACCAACATAGACAAACTTATGGGAAGAAAACATGCTTTGTATTAATGATTAAATAAAAAAGGGAAGCATACAAATGGTTCCTTGGTGTTTAATACCTCCTTTTGGTGGATGTCCAAGTTCAATCCAAGACTCTTCAAACAGTCCTTCTCCAAGTTAGATGGGCAACATTTAGGCATAACCTCAACATAGGAATGCAGGCAATCAATGACCAACCATTTGGGGATGGAGCGGATTTTATTTACAGGAAGGGAGAGGGAGGTATAGATCCACAAAAGAGGGAGGAAGGTATGCATCTTAAGGGGAAGGCCCTTAAAGGTAGGATCAAGAGATCCAAATGGGAGAGGTCAACCATATCTCTACCCAACAACATCCAACTCATTGTTTCTTGAAGTTTCCAACATATGAAGCTTCTCCTCCATTTTGAGAAATCGTACTTGAAGAGGTTCAATGCAAAATTTCATATGAAAACACACGCTAGAAGTGCTAGGTAAAAAAACTGCAGCCTACCATTAGCACAGGCAAGCAATGGAGCAAAGAGCATTGGTCCTAAAATTTAGGGTTTCATTCAAATGTCTCTAGAATTGACTCATGGAAGTTTCTCTTTTGTTCTTCAGGGATGTTTCAGTATGTGTTTCATGATGAGCACACTTCACAGTTGTCAACATTTTGGCACTTAAGGATGTGGAGTAGGATGTAGATTTTCTCGTTGTAGATTAAACTGATTATGCAATGTACCAAAGAAAAATACTTAATCTACTTCTACTATCAAACTTGCGGAAGCTTAATCGATTTTGAGCAATATAAAATAGGACACATATAACAGAGAAGAATATTCAACCACACATGAAACACACAAGAATACTCTGGGGAAAGCCTCAGCTAAAAACCCAGTGATCTGTATTATCATATAAGTGGAAATATCTTAGGATTACACAAAGATTTAGCTCTAAAGCTATCCAACTCTCAGTACAATCTCTCACTGCTACTCATAGATAGAATAGACAACACATATGCCTTCCTTCAGTCCTCTAAGCCTCCTATTTCCTTGCGCAGTTTCTCCTGGGTCCTCAAGCTGCCACTTGTGTGTAATAATCACCTCACATACTTCTCTGACCTCTAAAATAACTACACAATCCTGAAGGAATGAATTCCTTCTACATGGATGATTTTCCTTTATAAGAAAATTCCTCCAAATGATATTACACTATCCCTTCCTTTAATCTCAACTGGGCCTTTCTCCGAACTGACATGCATGAGTTATTTATGAGAGAATATTCAGTTATCTGGAGAACACTAGTTGCATGCATGCATGCATTAGCTGAATGAGCTCACAATTAGTTCCTTAAACTGTTTGGAACTAATTTAACTGGACTTAACTCAGTTAACTGAGCTAACTAATTACAACTCAAATACAACTCATCCTTATCTCCTTAATTAAGGGATAACTTCCTCAATCAAAGGGATAACTGTTGCATGTCTTCATAAAGACTTCATGTTTGATTTTCCCCAACTAATTAACTCAATATGAATTAATTAATTATTTTTCAAATAGCTACTGAGATCAAATTCGAATTTTAATTCTCAATTTTAATTCTGGGACTAATTAAAATTGGAATATATCCTGAAATGCTATCTATAGCAATGTTATTTTTCACATTCCTTGTTGTTATTTTCAACATTGGTACCTAAAATGCTAACTACAGCAATGCTATTTATAGCATTTCTTGTTGCTATTTTCAACATAGGAAGTGAACAAGAGGTGTGAGAAAATACTGTGTGACAAGAAGGAGCCTCAAATATTCAGTACCAAGGAAAGCTAGCAACTAGAAGCAAATTAAATACAACCTTGAGGTAGTGTTATAGACATTTTTGGGCACTGCAACCCAAATCATAAATTTCCATAAATTGAGGGCTCCTAAGTCCCTAAAAGTGTTGCTTCACTACCTAAAGGAACAAGGTCAGCGGATTACATCATCTCCCAGAAGTTCTCCACTAAAAACTGCTCAGAAATGGTCAAAACTGGACCATACTGAATACCCAATGCAGAGGGTGCGATGCATATCACCTTCCCAGTGTACAAGGTGAGATGCATACTGAATGGTCCCTCTGTAGGGTGCGATGGGCGAGAATGGACAAATGGCAGGGACAATTTGCGAGGTGGAAGATCATGGAATATTCCAGAAGCTTCCCCTCTGACACTTGCCTCTCTGTTTTCGACCAAGGGATGAGTAAGAGATCATCAGTCTCCAAGTGGAATCAAGAACTATCAGAGAGAGGACACTAATCAAAACCCTAGAAGATGACTCACCTCCCTGTAATCATCTATATATGGATCCCTCATCACAGAGATCCGGAGGTTGGAATTTTGTATCTTGTAGAGAAGTTCTGTTGGCTTTCTGGTGAAACTTCATAATGTTGGGTGATCTAAGCTTTACTTGAGGTGAAGAAGGGCTTTCTTGTTGGAGGATGATCCTGGGTTAGAACTATTGGTTGTAATGCTCTTGCTTTTCTTGATATTAATAAAGTTATTCAAGTTTTCCTTCATATTCTTGTATGTTTGATTATATATTCATTTGTATGGTTAACACATATATGGTCCTGTGTTATTTATGAATATAGATCTTTGTTCTTCAATAGTAGTATGCTGCTTTGATTCCACAGGTGCTCTTTGAAGCTGGGCAGACGAATAAGAAGCGACAAAGATCTATCAGGAAGGAGAGGAGTCAAGCAAGGAAACCAAGCACAAGACTAAGGTTGGTGTCCTTTGTTCCACTCTTATCTATTTTCATAAAGGAAAGCGAAAGTAGACTTTACTTGTTTATTTCTAAGATAGCTACCAGTGTTAGTGGGAATAGCAGCTCCGAGTGGACACTATTCCCGATAACAAAATGACGACCATACTGGGGAACGAATAAATTGTTTGTTAGTCTATCTTTGTTTATTTTATAAACTTATAGATGGAGCTTGAAGTCAAGCCAGCTAACCTTCGAACTGCATTTGTTATACAAATGCAAAGTAGATCAATGCTGCTTCAGTCTATCTCTAGGTTTTGTTTATGAATTAAACATTCGATCTGCAAATGTTCTAATTGCCCTAAGTGGTGGCTCTAGTAACCTCCTTAGATCAACCCCTATGATTTACATTTACTGAACATCACTTATGTTATCACTTCAGGAAAAGTTTTAAATTCTGGGCATCAATTTTTTAAAATTTGTCAAAAGTTGGGATGTTTATTGCTTTGTTTTTAGACCGACAAGGTAGATATAGTTTCTTCAAATCACTGGTCCAATTGCTCCTGAACGACGTAACTCAAAGTGGGCCACGTGAGCAATTATTTACGCTGCCTCTACTTAAACAAGTGCCAAATCTCAGAAATATCTTATCAGGATGGATGAGATGATGTGTCGGATAAGATCAACAAATTCACTGGCTTATTAGAGAGATTTGGCATTTGAACAGGGACCACATGTTGATGTTTTCTGGGCCAATTTCTAGAAGCACGACAGGTGTTGCATTTTTTCAAAATAATCAGCGTAGTGTGGCAAATGCTGGTGATTCCCGTTGTATCCTCTCAAGAAAGGGTCAGGCATAGAACATTAGGAGTCAGATCATCAACAGAATTGACAGCATCCCCACCACAAGCTAAAACCAATCTCTCCATATTGTGCCTATTTTCCCTCTTCAAAGCTACAATCTGCAAAACAAAGATACAACAAACCAGAAAAATATAGAGAATAGAAAAATAATACTGATTGTTTGTCCTACATCTGTTCTTCGTAATTGGGAAAATGAGTTTCATGAATGGGGAACATTCAATGTTGCTATTTATCATGGTGCAAACAGAGAACATGTTCTAGGGGAATTAAAACTAAGAAGTGGTATAGGCTTACAGGAACAATAATGCAAAACAAAATCATGGATTTATTCAATGTTTTTGATTTGGTTTATCCTGGATGCTTGGGGACCCGTGAATATTTTTTAGAGTTCTATAATGAGCCTCTCAAGCAGGGTCAACAGATAGGTGCACCTGAAAGGTTTGTGCACATTGCAGAGAAGCGTAAACAACATTTGCTACAGGTGTTACGAAAATACCTATTGAGAAGGACAAAGGAAGAGACTATAGGGCATATTATGATGGGAAAAGAAGATAATGTTGTTTTTTTTTTTTTGCTATGAGCCCATTGCAGAGACGTGTTTACAAAAGACTATTGGACAGCCCAGATTTTCAATGCCTTATCTCAAAGGATCTTCCTTGCAGCTGCGGGAGCCATCTAACTCGGGTTGAGTGTTGCCACAGAACAGTTCCAGATGGGATCATTTGGTCTTATCTTCATCAAAATAATCCTGATGGCTGATCCTTTTGTCTTGTACTCCCTTGTCTGGTAAAGCTTCAGCAGGTCAGCAATCATTTGGAGCTAATCAAACCAAACCCCAAGGATGATTTGGAGAAGCAAAAGAAGGATGAGGCTCTAGCCGCATCCATTTTTAGAAAGGATGCTGAATTGATTGGCGGAGTCACTCAAGATGAGAGTTTCATGGGCCTCAGTGACGCACGACACTGTGGAAAAATGCGTGCCTTGGATAAATTAATGGTATCTTGGATTTCACAAGGCGACAAAATCTTGCTCTTTAGCTATTCTGTCAGGATGTTAGACATACTGGAGAAATTTCTTATTCATAAGGGCTATTGATTTTCTCGGCTTGATGGGTAAACTCCAATGAATAGTCGCCAGTTCCTGGTTGACAATTTTAATAGAAGTCCAAGCAAGAAGGTCTTCCTTATTTCTACTCATGTTGGTGGGCTGGGACTAAATCTCATTAGTGCAAATCGAGTGGTTATATTTGATCCAAACTGGAACCCTGCAACGGACTTGCAAGCACAGGACCGGTCATTCCGTTATGGGCAGAAACGTCATGTTACAGTATTTTGTTTTCTTGCTGCAGGGTCCCTGGAGGAACTTGTTTATACCCGCCAGATATATAAACAACAACTTTTCAACATTGTTGTTTCTGGAAACCTTGAAAAATGCTACTTTGATGATGTGCAGGTCAGTAATGGATTCTTGTGGATGTGCTCAACAACCAACTTTTGGAGAGGTCATTGATGCTATTCAAGTTGGTGGTAACCTGAATGCAACGATTACTATGGGATTGTCAATGAAGGAGTTGTTCCATTTGATTTGGGACAAGCATGTCTGTGATTTATTTTCAGAGGAGTCTTTTCCTGGTTTCTCTGGTCCATGTGTATCTTCATACCAAAATTCAAGATGAAATTGGTGCAATGGAATAAAGGGGTCAAAATCTCTTCACAAGAAATTCGTTGAGCAGGGTGTTTTGCAGTAATTGGTTCCAGTTCTGTTGGATCAAATCTTAATTATGGAAATCCTGTTACAGAATGACAAAACGATATTCCGGGTTCTAGACTGAACAAGCCTATTGCAAGTGATTTTGAATCCATGCAGTTTGTACTTAGAACACGAAGATGCAGATTAGAGAAGATTTCAAGAGTCCACAGTTGCTACTTCTGTGTGCCTTCAAAAGATCAAGTCTCAGATGCCACCTATTGAAATTGCCCCTGTTATTAAAACTCTGTTCACTATTCTAAGGAATGTCATGGATGGTTTAAATGAAACTAAATCCAGTTGCTTGCGCAAGGCTAATCCTATATTTCAATGATCCATTCCAAAGTATTAAGTTGTTCTACAAAGGAGAAGTCATTGTTCTTGTGTGTACTGGGGGTAGATGCTCGTGTTTTTGTAGCAGCTGCAGCACTAAGACACCTTGAAAATTCACCTCCTTGTCATATTGCATCATTTGAAGATACAGCAAAGTCAGCGGAAAGAATTTCCTTAAGGCAGTCACACATCAAGTAAGGTTTTGTTTCAGATTTTGATGGTCTTCCTTGGTATAATATTTCTTGAAGAATTATACATTTCCATTCAGTTTTGAGAGGCCTTGGAGCAGTTGAAAGAATGTTTAAATAGCAAGAGGCCCAAAATAACAAAATTTTGGGTTGAAACTGTGTTTTTGGAATCACACAGCAGTTTCGTAGCGCGCTACAAAACTGCTGAAGATGATGACTAATGCACAGTAGTTTCGTAGCACGCTGCGAAACTGCTGAAGCTACACAATCTAATCTAAATAAAGCAGTTTTGAAGTTGAAGCGGGAAAATTTTGAAGGATAGATATATACAATGAGAACACCTGAAGTTACAACAGCCAATCAGACTAGCACAAGTGGAAATAAATGGTTTGGATCAAAAAGTGGCATTTTGTCATATCATAAGAAAATTAAAGCATGGATCAGACAGCTTGAATGCGTTTTCCCTTTTGTTTTCAAAATAGTGGATGACACATCATCAAATCAGGTTTCATAACAGTGGACAGCACATCACAATGTCGCCACCGTCATATTCTGAGGGATAACAATTAAAAACCGACTCATGAAGATTTGAAGACCATAAAGCCGAGGAGAAAGGATAGGCTCCGAATTTTTCTGGACAGTGGAGAAGGTACAGCGTTCAAGGTCAACATGGATCATTAAACACCCATCTCAGCCAAACTGAAAGAGAACTAGATGTCAAAGAAAGGAATCATCTTAATTAAGGCCATTATGCATGCAATATGGAGTTAGAGTTATAGTTGATTTAGATCTCTAAAAAACTCCAGTTAACATTATGTTGTATTTATTAAAGTAGTTAGAGTTTAAGAGTTGTTAGTAATAGAAGTAGTTTTCGAATTCCCCTC
>APFE031006382.1:15969-26683 GCA_000404065.3 Pinus taeda
TTCTGAAGGTAGCAGGAGCTCAGAAGAATTTTCGAGGCTGCAATCTACCTTGGCGACTCCATTGTTGAAGAATTCGAAATTCATAGATTCATGGTGATTCCACTGGAGTTATGAAGGACCTAGATGCTACCATTCTTATTTCAAGGTATGCATGCATAAATTTTTCAGGAATTCATGGTTTCCCAAATCATTTTCCCAAGGATGCATATTTTCTAAGGAATGGTCCAAAATTCAACGGAGAAGATTTGAGTTTAACTTTGAAGCATATATCAAATTTCTGTGATTTTATTGAGCTTCTTAGAGTTAAACATGAGGATGTTTGCATTATTTTGTTCTATGATTCATTTCAAGGGAAATGTAAACGGTGGATTGAAAGTTTTCCTGCCAAATCCATTAGGTCATTTGAAGACTTTTGGTTTATGTTTTTGGAGGAATGGATAGATAGATCAGAGGTGGTGGTAAACTCTCCTTCAATTCAAGGTTTCAAACAATGGAATGATCATCATACTAATGATGAAATAGATGAAAATTTTTCTTTGTTCTTGTCTTCTTATCTAAAAACATTTGACTGCAAGACAGAGGATAAGATGAAATTTTTGGATGAAGTTGCTGAGGACATTGAGAAAGACATTGAAGGTTTAAAGGGTCAAATACAGTCATATAGTCTTCATAATCATGATCATTATTTTCAGAAACTTTCTATGACAGAACACAAGGAGAGAGTGTTGCTTCCTTTCTCTTTTACAATTGAGGAAGAGTTCACTGTTGTTGAAGATCAGTTTATACAACCAGAAATTTACAAGAATCATCAAGCTGATCATGTATTCTAGGATCCTATAGCTAAATACATGGAAGAGTTTTACTCTCCAGTGTTTCAGTTTTCCTATGAAGATCAGAAGCAATTTCAGTGGCAATGGTCATCACAATATCATAGTGGCTCTGAAATCTGATGTAGTGAAAAAACTCAAATATCAGATAAGACAAATGATTGGCTACATTGGAAATTTCACATTGATTGAGCTGAAAGAAGTTTGAATGGATAGGGTAGGTAGGTAGGAAATTGCAAATAAGCTCAAGGTTGACTGAGCATTTTTTAGTAGATGTAGATTTCTTTCTCCTATAAGTGATCATCAAGCTTAAGCCCGAGGTGAAGGCCCAAGAAGCTTGAAGGGGATGCTTTTCAAGCAAATGTTCGTTTGTCATAAGAAGATAAGACACTGGAGCTACAGGTTCTTAGTGTACCACAAGGGCACACTATCCCAAGTGGAGCTGCTGTTATCACTTCAGGAAAATTTTTAAATTCTGGGCATCAATTTTTTAAAATTTGTCAAAAGTTGGGATGTTTATTGCTTTGTTTTTAGACCGAGAAGGTAGATATAGTTTCTTCAAATCACTGGTCCAATTTCTCTTGAACGACGTAACTCAAAGTGGGCCACGTGAGTAATTATTTACGTTGCCTCTACTTAAACAAGTGCCAAATCTCAGAAATATCTTATCAGGATGGATGAGATGATGTGTCGGATAAGATCAACAAATTCACTAGCTTATTAGAGAGATTTGGCATTTGAACAGGGACCACATGTTGATGTTTTCTGGGCCAATTTCTAGAAGCGCGGCAGGTGTTGCATTTTTTCAAAATAATCAGCGTAGTGTGGCAAATGCTGGTGATTCCCGTTGTATCCTCTCAAGAAAGGGTCAGGCATAGAACATTAGGATTCAGATCATCAACAGAATTGACAGCATCCCCACCACAAGCTAAAACCAATCTCTCCATATTGCGCCTATTTTCCCTCTTCAAAGCTACAATCTGCAAAACAAATATACAACAAACCGGAAGCATATAGAGAATAGAAAAATAATACTGATTGTTTGTCCTATATCTGTTCTTCGTAATTGGGAAAATGAGTTTCATGAATGGGGAACATTCAATGTTGCTATTTATCATGGTGCAAACAGAGAACATGTTCTAGGGGAATTAAAACTAAGAAGTGGTATAGGCTTACAGGAACAACAATGCAAAACAAAATCATGGATTTATTCAATGTTTTTGATTTGGTTTATCCTGGATGCTTGGGGACCCGTGAATATTTTCGAGAGTTCTATGATGAGCCTCTTAAGAAGGGTCAACAGATAGGTGCACCTGAAAGGTTTGTGCACATTGCAGAGAAGCGTAAACAACATTTGCTACAGGTGTTGCGAAAATACCTATTGAGAAGGACAAAGGAAGAGACTATAGGGCATCTTATGATGGGAAAAGAAGACAATGTTGTTTTTTTTTTTTGCTATGAGCCCATTGCAGAGACCTGTTTACAAAAGACTGTTGGACAACCCAGATTTTCAATGCCTTATCTCAAAGGATCTTCCTTGTAGCTGCGGGAGCCATCTAACTCGGGTTGAGTGTTGCCACAGAACAGTTCCGGATGGGATCATTTGTCTTATCTTCATCAAAATAATCCTGATGGCTGATCCTTTTGTCTTGTACTCCCTTGTCTGGTAAAGCTTCAGCAGGTCAGCAATCATTTGGAGCTAATCAAACCAAACCCCAAGGATGATTTGGAGAAGCAAAAGAAGGATGAGGCTCTAGCCGCATCCATTTTTAGAAAGGATGCTGAATTGATTGGCGGAGTCACTCAAGATGAGAGTTTCATGGGCCTCAGTGACGCACGACACTGTGGAAAAATGCGTGCCTTGGATAAATTAATGGTATCTTGGATTTCACAAGGCGACAAAATCTTGCTCTTTAGCTATTCTGTCAGGATGTTAGACATACTGGAGAAATTTCTTATTCATAAGGGCTATTGCTTTTCTCGGCTTGATGGGTAAACTCCAATGAATAGTCGCCAGTTCCTGGTTGACAATTTTAATAGAAGTCCAAGCAAGCAGGTCTTCCTTATTTCTACTCGTGCTGGTGGGCTGGGACTAAATCTAATTAGTGAAAATTGAGTGGTTATATTTGATCCAAACTGGAACCCTGCAACGGACTTGCAAGCACACGACCGGTCATTCTGTTATGGGCGGAAACAACATGTTACAGTATTTCGTTTTCTTGCTGCAGGGTCCCTGGAGGAACTTGTTTATACCCGCCAGATAGATAAACAACAACTTTTGAACATTGCTGTTTCTGGAAACCTTGAAAAACGCTACTTTGATGATGTGGAGGGCAGTAATGGATTCTTGTGGATGTGCTCAACAGCCAACTTTTGGAGAGGTCATTGATGCTATTCAAGTTGGTGGTAACCTGAATGCAACAATTACTATGGGATTGTCAATGAAGGAGTTGTTCCATTTGATTTGGGACAAGCATGTCTGTGATTTATTTTCAGAGGAGTCTTTTCCTGGTTTCTATGGTCCATGTGTATCTTCATACCAAAATTCAAGATGCAATTGGTGCAATGGAATACAGGGGTCAAAATCTCTTCACAAGAAATTTGTTGAGCAGGGTGTTTTGCAGTAATTGGTTCCAGTTCTGTTGGATCAAATCTTATTTATGGAAATCCTGTTATAGAATGGAAACACGATATTCCGGGTTCTAGACTGGACAAGCCTATTGCAAGTGATTTTGAATCCATGCAGTTTGAACTTAGAACACGAAGATGCAGATTAGAGAAGATTTCAAGAGTCCACAGCTGCTACTTATGTGTGCCTTCAAAAGATCAAGTATCAGATGCCACCTGTTGAAATTGCCCCTATTATTAAAACTTTGTTCACTATTCTAAGGAATGTCATGGATGGTTTAAATGAAACTAAATCCAGTTGCTTGCGCAAGGCTAATCCTATATTTCAATGATCCATTCCAAAGTATTAAGTTGTTCTACAAAGGAGAAGTCGTTGTTCTTGTGTGTACTGGGGGTAGATGCTCGTGTTTCTGCAGCAGCTGTAGCACTAAGACACCTTGAAAATTCACCTCCTTGTCATATTGCATCATTTGAAGATACAGTAAAGTCAGCGGAAAGAATTTCCTTAAGGCAGTCACACATCAAGTAAGGTTTTGTTTCAGATTTTGATGGTCTTCCTTGGTATAATATTTCTTGAAGAATTATACATTTCCTTTCAGTTTTGAGAGGCCTTGGAGCAGTTGAAAGAATGTTTAAATAGCAAGAGGCCCAAAATAGCAAAATTTTGTGTTGAAACTGTGTTTTTGGAATCATGACTAATGCACAGCAGTTTCGTAGCACGCTGCGAAACTGCTGAAGCTACACAATCTAATCTAAATCAAGCAGTTTTGAAGTTGAAGCGGGAAAATTTTGAAGGACAGATATATACAACGAGAACACCTGAAGTTACAACAGCCAATCAAACTAGCACAAGTGGAAATAAATGGTTTGGATCAAAAAGTGGCATTTTGTCATATCATAAGAAAATTAAAGCATGGACCAGACAGTTTGAATGCGTTTTCCCTTTTGTTTTCAAAATAGTGGATGACACATCATCAAATTAGGTTTCATAACAGTGGACAATACGTCACAACGTGGCCACCGTCATATTTTGAGGGATAACAATTAAAAACCGACTCATGAAGATTTGAAGACCATAAAGCCGAGAAGCAAGGATAGGCTCCCAATTTTTCTGGACAGTGGAGAAGGTACAACGTTCAAGGTCAACATGGAGCATTAAACACCCATCTCATCCAAACTGAAAGAGAACTAGATGTCAAAGAAAGGAATCATCTTAATTAAGGCCATTATGCATGCAATATGGAGTTAGAGTTATAGTTGATTTAGATCTCTAAAAAACTCCAGTTAACATTATGTTGTATTTATTAAAGTAGTTAGAGTTTAAGAGTTGTTAGTAATAGAAGTAGTTTTCGAATTCCCCTCATGCTTGAGGAGGAATCTCGATCAGTTAGAATAAGAGCTCTATATATAGCTGAAACATCAATGTAATCAGGGTTGGAAATTTTATGGAAAAGCTTGTATTTGGCTTATGTAAGACTCATTTTTAGTAATACATATTTGACTTTACTTCTCAGGATTCATGAAGGATTTTTTATGTTCATAATATGTGATGTTGTCCTTTTCTTAATTCTTACAGTGGTATGGATGTATAATCACTTAGACTTCACTGAATGTGCTCTGACTTCCTGTATACATTTATAAACTGTGTGGTCCCATACGAGTTTATGTTCTGAATGTTTAAATGCTGAATGCCCTGACTTCCATGTAAGGTTGAGTTCATTGTGATATTGAGGTGTTTTTGAATCCATAAGCCCAATGGATAGTTGTTAATGTGTTTCCACCATTCATATTTGTTACAGTTGTTCTATAAGAGTTAGCCATCTTATCTTTAATCAAAATCATTAATCCATTTAGAGAGAGCCCTCTCAGGTTGAGGAGGCTAAGCCTCAGCCTAAAGTAGGTTTGAAATAGTTACTTGAGGTCTTCCTGGTCTGCAGCCTTCCAAGATCTGATTTTGAGATAACAACTTACTCGGCCTAGATCCCTAAACTGAATTGCAAATTGTGAGCAAAAACTGGTTAAAAGTCTCGCACTAGTACCATCGCACCCTGCCTTCAAGGCAGTCTGTATGCATCACACTTACCGTGTGTAGTAGGTGCGTTGCATACTGAATTCCCTATGTGATAGGTGCGATGGTCAGGGAAGGTTAACTTTACCTTCAGACTTTGGTTTTTCTTTACTATTTTCAGTTCTATTCAAGAGTTTTGATGTCTGCGATCAGTATATCTCTATGAAAACCCCCTTATCTTACATCATTCTGCCTCTATTGTGCAAATAACTGTAAGTGTTTTTATGTATTGTGCGCCATTTTCAGTTCTCTTTTGCAAAGAAGTAGCATAGTCGAACTGTTGCTTCTAAATCTGAAAGTGTCGTAGGTGTCGTTTTCAGTCATAGAAGAGAATCCCATTGCTCTTGATAGTCGGCTATATTGTTACTCTTGTATATGATTTGAATTAGTAGTTTTTAAAGTGTCGAAAAGCAATTTTCATTTCAAAATCGCAAAGTGTCTCCCTTATCTTCACTTCATTTTGAAAAGAAATTTGTTAAGTATTGTCGCTTTGAAAATAATTCAGATTTGCACTTAGATTTCTTATTATCATTCATACATTAAGAAGGCTGAAAACAAATACATGCATGTGCATTTGCGTTTAGACTGCTTGGTTTGATTTAGGACAGTGCATTTAGTGTGTGCTTTGTGCTCTTTGTTGAAAGACTCTCAACTTTCTTTCCTTAGTAGCTAGGATTTTCATTGCCAAAATAAGATCAAACAGTTGTTTATCATCTTAGACTGCATTTTAGGAATTGTATACACATCACGCGATGAACCTGAAAGGCAAATTTTTAAACAAGATCAACTTAAAATAAATTTAATGAATCTAAAAATGCTTTGGAACCTAACGCACAACATCTAGAGGTCTAGGCTAGAGACATATTCCAGCGTCGTAAAACCTGGTAACTGTTGTTTTCTTTGTTGGTTGGGTGATTCCTCCACTCTGAGATGGCAAGCCAGTACCGACTTGTGCTCCCACGTACCATTGAGTATATATTGGGAGACCACAATAGGCTACATCCTTTATCCTTAGGAAGCCGTGTCTGCCACCATATCGATCGCAATGCACTGAACACAGCATTCGGGAAGATTGACTATCATACCGTAAAAAGTATTATGCAGTTTTGTGATTGGTCTGGTAATCCCCTCTACCTAGATTTCTGGAGAAGTCTATTTTTCTCCTTTTCAGACTCCTTAAAAGAAAATGTCCATCTGAGCACTTATCACTTCAGTGTCATTAAAAATCGAAGGCGACTAGAGTCATCTTTTGTATTTTCTCGACTCTTAAAAATTGAAAAAACAAGTTGTGTCAAAGTGTCTAAAATTCATTTAATTCAAAAACATTTTCCCCTTTTATTTTGAGGTTATCAAGTAATCCACAATCGTGGAAGAAAGTCAATCAAAACCCCATCATTCGCGGAGACTTACGAGTCAATCGTCGTTGACTCTAGAAGCGAAACCATTCTGGACAAAGCGAACTCATTTGACCAAGTCAAAGTCCCCTAGGATGGTTGGAACAAGTACTCTGACATCCTCAGAGACTCCAGTTACTCCGAACATTTCTGGTATCCCTGCCTCTATAGGAGAAATTCCGCAGCAACAAAAAGACATTACAACTGATCCTAGTGTGACGGTAAACACTTCTATTCCTGAACCAGCTCCATCTACAGCTGATTCAGAAGGTGTTACTCCCCAACCATCTGTCGCTGCAAAACTTATATCTTCTTCGGCACCAGAAATATTTTACGGACCTGACAGTCTGCCTCTTCCTCCTGGATTGGTTGCCATAGAAGAGATTGTGTAAGATCCTCCATCTAACACTCCAATGCAACTTGGAGTTGAGATCACCCTGTATCCTTCTTCATTAGAAGATATTCACTCGCCATCGGAAGTTCTTGAAGAATCACTAGGAATCTTTTGGATAGACTTAATATGTCTGAACAACCGTCGACATCAAGGACTGTGTTACCCGACACAGCAGCAGCATAAGCTCCTGCTACTACTCCGACAATGTTCGTCGGCGTGCCATTTGTCCCAACCATCTCTCAATCACTGGATGGAGTCCATTCAAGGGTTGTTTCGACAGTATGGATTGTTCCCATTTGTTCATCCGGAATCGTATCTGGAATCTCTTACGTTGAGTGTCGACAAATTGATACTTTACAGTGTCAATTTGGGCAAACCGGTCCCCAAAGGCAAATAATTCCTTTGAGTACTAGATTACCATCGTATGGAGGGCCGTATACCCTTTCATTGCCTTCTTCGGAAGGTCAACCATGCGAGAGTTCACAACAAAATTTAGGTTATGCTGGAATTACAACTAGCAGTTGGGTGCCAATCCTTCTTCAACAACCAAGAGTTGTATGCACAATGCAACCAAGTTTACCTATGACAAACATCCCCACTACGCCGGCTATTGTGGGAGTATCACAAGTACAAGTTTTTCCAGTTGTATGCCAACCTCAAGTTTCACAGGTTATAATGAACCAACCCCTTGTACCTACGACACAACCGCAATCACCAACTAGTGGAATGACACATGTTCAAATGGGGATCACCAACCCCCATCTTGGTCAAATAGTCAGTACTGGACAACAACCTATGACTTCACAACCATGGCTGGTGCAATACCAACAATCGTAATTCCAGCAAGCTTACCAAGGATATGAGCAACAAGTCTTTGCAAGTAATGGGTAGCCGTATCAACCATATCATAATGGTTATGCCCATAAACCTTACCAAAGTTACCAACATCAAATGCATTATGCTGGTATGAAAAGACCAACTGCTCAAGTAATTCCATCTTATCCTGGGTATGCTCGGACAAGCCTGAATCAACAATTGCCTTTTGTGGCAACTTTATAGTTACCGAATCCAAATCGACTGACGAACGATCCAATTTCCTACGCCCCCTGGTGGCCGGCGATTCCGCATAAACTTCCGTCTAATATTCCTAAATTTAATGGAAATCTGGGTGAAGACCCATCAAATCATGTGATGACCTTTCATCTATGGTGTTCATCGAACACTCTCAATGATGATTCGATCAAGCTTCGCCTCTTTCAACGAACGCTAACTGGTCCGGCAGCAAAGTGGTATATCGAATTGCCTAAAGCTTCGTTTGATAACTTCAGTACCCTAGCCACAACCTTTTTAACCCATTTTCAGTTACCCATAAGGTACAAAACAGGAACTGAGCTACTTACCAATTTCAAACAAATGAAGTTCACTCACATATCCGATCATATTCATGAATGGCGACGTCGTCGTAGAATGGTAAAAACGTATGTTCCTGATCAACTATTGGCTGAATGGTTTATTAAGTCACTGTTACCTACTATTACAGAAGATGTGGCAAAGGGAGGAGTCGTCACTGAAGAGCAAGTTATTGCTCGTGCACAATATCTAGACTTGATCTATACTCAATTTGGCACACTCTACGATAAAATCCCTGATGCTCCTAGACCAGAATTTTTCGTTCCTCCGCCTCCTAAATCAAACAAAGACTCTCATGCCGGTGATGGCGTGATAGGTACGACAAGCACCAAAACCGTAAAGGCTATGTCGAAAAAGCCTCGCACGGTTTCGAGTCAAAACGCAAATGAGGAACTTCTAGCCTCGGAAGTAAATGTTGTGTCGACAGACAAAGGCAAAGAACCCAAGAAACTGGGAGGCAAGAAGAAGAACTAGGGGGACTCATCTCCTAAAAACTCTTCTACAAACCCTTCTAGGGATAAGAAACCAAAAATTCCATGCAATATATGTGACGAGGATCACTGGACCAGAGAGTGTCCATATAAAGATGAACTTAGAAAATTCTTCAAAAGTTCAAAAACCTCAACTGTATTGACTGATCCATTTCCAAACCCAGGAACAAATCTGGTTGCTGGCGAAAATGCTTCCCCGTCCCAAGTGCTAATGTTGTCAATTTTAAAACAACTGAATGATGCTCTGATATCGACAACGAGTAAAGATTACGGGAATCCACAGATGTTGAACAACAACGATAAGGATCAGCCTAGCAGTTCAACAACAACTTCGACTGAAGTTGTGCCACCCATCATTCCTGAATTAACGATAAAACCACCAAAGGGAGTAGTACACAAATCGACATTTAATCCTTGTGCCAGAGTAGCACAACACTATAATATAGTGGAGGATTTAGCCCAATCGCCCTCTGCGATGTCGACTCTTGAGGTACTACAGAATTGCCCCTCCCAAAAGTAGGCTTTATTATCAGCAATAGGTGGGACTGACCCAACGGATTCCAATCTTGTATCTTTTAATCACAAAGGATACGACCCTCAGTTACCAGCAAACCGAACTTTCCTCATTCAAGGGAAAGCCCTCAACAAAACTGTTCATAGAACAATTATTGATGAGGGGGCATCTGCATTTATTATGTCAATGAGTTGCTGGAAAATTTTAGGCTGACCACCCTTGTCGCAATCGTCAACGATGTTAAAATCATTTGATGGGCGAACATACACTCCATATGGGATTTTAAGTAACTTGCAAGTTGAACTGGGGGCAAAACATTAGAAATTGATGTTGAAGTTATTGACGGAAACCTCGATTACAACATCCTACTGGGAAGGCCCTGGATATATGAAATGGCTGCTGTTGTGTCGACGTACTTCAGAAAGATTTCATTTCCCTTCCAAGGAGGAATCATAATCGTCGACCAACAAACATTTCTTCCCAACAGTTCACAAGTTACGGGAAGCATTTCGATGATCCACGGAAGCTCTCAGTCACTTCAAAATATCGGAGTAGGTCTCCTAAAAGACCCTTCCTTAATGGGGACTTTTTCCCTTCCCCCTCTAAGTAAGCTGGCATAAGTGGCCACAGTGGAAACCTATCCCATGAGATCTTCTACATCAACAAAAATGAATAAGAACTCAGAACATTTTGATAGTGTGGATCATCGCGAGGCATTGCCTCCAAGCCCTACCATAGCTACATCATCTGATGAACAATTCAGTGATGTTGTACATTATGTACTAGGGGCATTGGAACCAAATCTTTCCTTCATAACCCCTTATGAGTTGTGATTAAAGGTCGCCATGAGGATAGTTCTTTTACTGTGTCAACCTAATTAAAAAATGAAACAACTCCCTTTCCAAATCGAGTCTTTCAAAGATCTCGAAGGTAAACCTTCATTCCAACCACCTCGTTGAATGCAATGAAGCTTGGGGGGCATGCACCT
>APFE031006395.1:0-37605 GCA_000404065.3 Pinus taeda
TCCACTATCAATCAAAACCACTACTGGGCGATGTTTAATAAACCCTCTGATTTTGAGCATTTGAGGAGAAGAAATCCCTGCCAGGGCATGCAACGAAATAACTGGTTCGTCACAGACATCGTCCTGTTGGTTATCGTCCTCTAGCGGCTCATATTCCCCAATTGTAGGATCTTCCTCTGTTGAGTTGGAGTCAGTGGCATCTATTTGAAAGAATTTGGGCTCCTTACATTTATGACCTGGGGAGTATTTGTCATCACAGTAGTAACATAGTCCTTTCCTCCTTTTTCGGCCATTTCTGCAGGGGACACCTTTTGGACCTTAAGTGTTTGAGTCGTGTGCGGCGCCTGTGGGAGGCGACCTTTAGCGGGGAAATTTGGCCAACTGTATTGGGTTGCTAATGCACGTTCCACCTTACGAGCTACCTTGCAAGCCTCCATCCACGTGCGAGGGTGGTGAAGTAGCACTTGAGCTCTGATGGCTTCTTTAAGACCGCTGATAAAACATTCCGTGTAGAACTCATCTGTGAGACCCTTAGTACGAAAAGCTAACCTTTCAAAAGCATTAATATATTCCTCTACTGTACCGGTCTGTCTGAGCTTAGTGAGAAGACCCAAATACGAGTCTTCTTGTTCAAAGTGATCTTTAAGAGCTTTGGTAAATTGGGCCCAAGTCCTAAAATAGCCATTGGAGCACTGATGCCATTCCCACCATTGCCACCATTCATTGTCGAAGTACATGCTCCCTAACACAAGCTTAGTCGCATCATCTAGGATCTGATTCAATTTGAAATACTGGTCCATTTGTGATAGCCATGCTGCTTGGTGAGAACCATCAAATTTATGCATATCCAACTTAGGAAGTCGCTGATTACGTGGTGAATGGGTGTGCCAGTCGTGAGGAGAGTGGCTAGATTCACCGTAAATGCCTTCATAGCCATTATACCCCTCCTAACTAAGGAGGGTCGACCGTACCCTTAGCTGTACCACCCGACTACCCTATCGTACGGGCGAGTAATCTCTTCGAGTGCTGGTCTTGGTGTACTGTAGCCGCAAGACGGTCGCTGGTTTATCTATGGCGAGGTTTCAGGGAGCCTATGGGGCTTCCGATATACCCAGAGGGTACGTGGAAGACGGTCCGTGCGCGGTTCTGTCTAATGCGCTACTCCTCGAAGGGTACCCACAGGGGTTACAAGGGAGTCCAACAGACGTGACCACCTCTTGTATTTCCTGCGTGCATGCCTCCCCAAATCCGCAGGTTTATGCGCTCAACGACAGATCCCGTGGTTAAAGACGCCGGAACACGTCTCTAGCCAAAAAAAAATTCGCTAAAATTTGGAGATCCCACCGAGCCCTGGAAAGTGCTCTGATACCACTTGTTATGCTTCTAACCTGCAAAGCAATACCGAACAAAGAATATGCGAGAAAAATACCCAGAACACAGAATATGCAAAGAAAATATACCCAGAACACAGAATAGCAATGATTTTATTACTCAGAGAGATGTTCACAGGCCTCTTCGAGGGGGCAACCTCCAATAGAGCAGAGCTCGATTACAAAACAAGACACGATGCTCCTCGCAGGGAGTCTCTATCCCTTATATATGACTCATACATGCAATACCACGGGTCAATACCGTGGGTTTTATTAATACCATCTATCTAATACTACCGCCCATTTACCCTTTATTTAATACTATCGCCCATTTGCAACTAACTGTGGTCCCTTCATTAATTGTTGGTTAACCACTTACAAATATTAATATGGGCTTTATTGACTCTTGACTATGACGTGATCCCATGACATGAATAAGGGGGTTAGGGTGGGACCCTAACATCTTTAATCGAACCATGCAAGAACACGGTCTTGACATCCATCTAATGTAGGTTCCATCCTTACAAAGAAGCAATGGCTACGATCAAGCGATTGGTGGTGTATCGGGACACATGTGCAAATATCTCATCATAATCTACACCTTCCTTTTGAGAGAAGCCTCAAGCAACAACACGAGCCTTGTACTTTTCAGCACTCCCATCAGCTCCATGCTTGATTTTGTAAAGCCATTTCGAGGTGAGAACTATTTTGTCCTAGGGTCTGGGAACCACATCACAGACATCATTCTTCACGATGGACTCATATTATTCATTCATAGCATCCTTCCATACTTGATGATTTACAGCGTCTTCAAATGATGTAGGCTCGTTTTGAATGATGGTGCTCATAATGGTCAGGTATCCATGATACCTCGTCGGCTTCTTGCTTTCACGGAATGTCCCTTTGGGTGTAATATGTCTCTTGGCATCTTCAAGAGTTCCCCTAAGCCATGAGGGCCTCTTCCTAGAAGAGAAAGGCTCTTGCAGAGGGGGATCAACAAGATCCATAGGTTCTTCAACATCGGGCATTGTTTCATCTTCCTTCTCATCCGGCTTCCTGGTGTCAACTTCTTTATCTTCCCTTAGAATAAGAAGATTATCAACCTTGCTAAGAGCCATATCTTCGTCAAAGGTGACATCAAGACTTATCTCGACTTCCCTTTAACCAGCCACATAGATTCTATAGCCCTTAGAATTTTCGCTATAGCCCACAAAGATTCCCTTATTTCTAGATGCAACCAATTTGCTTATTTTCTCGTTCGCCACATGAAAATATATAGGACTTCCAAAAATTAAAAAATGAGAGACATCAGGGTCATTACCAGGGAACATTTCTTCAAGACTCTTGAAATACAATTCTTGATGAGGGCATCAGATTTGAACATATACGACGATATTCACACCTTCGGTCCATAGAAACTTCAAAAGCCTTTGATCATGAAGCATGGCACAAACAACTTCCACAATCGTATGATTCTTCCTTTCAACCACATCATTATGCTCAGGAGTGTATGGTGTTGTGGTCTCCCTCTTAATGCCAGCTTCTTTGCAAAAGTCATGGAACTAATTGGATTCATACTAGGTCCCATTATCAGTCCTTAAACTCGTGATCCTCTTATCAGTTTGATTCTCGATCAAGGTTTAAAGTGATCCAGGAGGATCTCGAGACACCAAGGGGATGGATAAAGGCTCGAAATTCAAAAATGGTAAAAAGGAGTAGTTGATGGCATTAGTTGAAAGGGCTCGTCTTCCTGATCACAATGGCGCGAATAGTTCGTCAATCTAAGCTCGTATGCAAAAGATAAAGCCCCTAAAATATTGGTATGGCAGAGGAAAAATGGGGCCCACAGGGCACCACATGGCATCCTAGTCAGCACGTGGGACCCACATGGCAGCTTGACACTTGGCATTCCTCCAGTGGCCTTCTAGACCTGCACAAGAGAACAAAAAATTATTATTTTTGGGTTATTAAAAAACTATATAGCAAATTTTGTTTATAGTTATTAAAATAACTATATATATAAAGTCAAACCCAAAGTATATTAAACCATATAACAATATGGTTACACATTACCAAAACCCAAATATTAAAAACCATATGACAAAAAGAGACCAACGTACAAAATAGGTAGCAAGGTTATATGCAATGGTGATTATAATATGGTTAAACCAAAACCATATATATATATTAATAACCCCATACCAAAACCGAATGAAATGCCATATGTATATTAATAACCCCAACAAAACATTGGAACCACGTATGAAATGGACATGGGTTAATGCATGGCGTGGTGTATAAATCGAGGAGCCGTTGCATATGGTTGGGATATAAAAAAGTTATAACCGTTGAAACCAATGTATGCCGTATGGTTACGATACTATGGACCGTTGACCGCAGATACGATGGGGCTTGGGTAAGGCGACCATGTATGTGGTCTCCCCACCCAAAGCCACCACGCGTATTAAAACCAAACTTCCCAGAACAACAAACGGGTTAATGCGGATTATGCATGTCGGTTGGAAAGGATGGGTGTGGTCCTGTGAGGTACGGGATTGCCCCCTATCAATGGTAAAAACATATATATATATATAATATATGTTATACTTTGGGATATGGTTGGAATTGGGGTCTTGTTAAAACAATATGGTAAAATTAGAGGGTACAGGATTTGACCTCCTGACCTACCCCAACCAATTCCTAAGTATTATCATTGCACCAAACAATTTTTTTGGCTATTGAAAAGTGTGCAACAAGAAATGCTTGTTGAGAATGCAACAAGATGATGGAGCTTAGTGGAAAGGAGTCGCCTTCACTAAGTGGTCCCGTAGGCAAGTTTTGGCAAGTCTATTTTTAGACTATGTCTATTTTTAGACATATGGATCATGTCTATGGATTGCAGGTTGTTGGTTATGGATGATTGATCAAGTTGGAAAAAATAGATGGACTTCTATTTTTAGATCACAACGGAGTGACTGCTAGATCACAGCGGAGTGACTGCTCAGTCTAAATATAGAACAGTCAAATATTATTAGCTCATAATAATATTTAGACTATAAACTTTGTCTTATTCTCTTGGAGCACTTCAGGATGAGCTACGGATGTTGTACATGCAGATCCCAGAAGGAAATACGTGGTTACCTATGGGATGACTAATATTTGCATGCAGGACTTCAGTTAGAACTCAAGTGAGTTGAGTTTAGTGGACTGGAGGTGCAGTTGATGGAGTTGTGTTCAGTTTAGCTTTGTTAAACTGGTTGTACTGGCGAATAGACTAGAGATGAGTTGGGTGAATTAGTTATTAATTAATTCACAAGTTATAAACTCATAATACAACTAATGAATACATCAGTTAACTCAGTTGCATGTCAGTGAATGTTCAGTTCAGCAGGGACAGGTGTTAGAGAATCAGATTGCTATCAGTTGTGACTATAGTTGTGCACCAGATCTTGCACAATCAAGGGATTGAGTATGCCAATGAGTTTGCCCACGTATTTGCCCACATTGTAGCTTGTTCTCACGTGATTTTTCCAAGCAAATACGAGTTTGCCTTGGAATTATCATCAGTTCTTGAGCAGGTATTGAGCAGCGGAGGCAGGCAAGCAGCGAAGGAGATTTGAGCCAGTGATTGATTCAGATCTGAGCTATATTGTGTGTAACAGAGATGGAGATACTTGTGAGAAGTATTATGCTGTGTAATGTTACATGACTCAATCATTAATATACAGATAGTTGGGGTTTTTAGCGAGATGCTTTCCCCGGGATACATACTGTGTTTGTGTGTGAATGCTCTTGATGTTTTATTGTTATTGATGCTGCTATATTGATGATCAACGTAGAGGAGCTTATGTATTATGTATGTTTTCCGCAATAGTACATGATCAGGATAATCTCCATTGAATATGTGTTAAATTATTCAAAATTTCTACATCTCTGAGCCTCTCTGCAGCTATGATGTTTGATTCTACTTCAAAGGCTGCATCTTGGATAGCAGCCAAAGAAGTACATCTTCTTTCTCTTAACAGTAGGCAGAACTAAGAATCGAAGGCATTGGCATAAGTGAGCATAGCAGAAGTAGGAGTGGGTTTCGCTTTATGGTATTCTGCTGTACAAATGGTTGAATCTCTTGTTGAAATCAGACCATAGCTCACCATTCTCCCTCTGCAAGTTCCCAAATTCAGTATAATAAAAGAGAAGATCTTTCTTATCCCCCCAGTGCTTTAGGAACACATCATCTAGGGCCTCAATGTCTGCAATAGACCTAGGGGGTAATTCTCTGAACCATTTTCTAGCCTCTCCATCTAGGCTTTGGACAAAAACCCTCATCCACACATCCTCTTCATTGATATCCAGGTTATCAGCATAGCTATAAAAGTACTCAAGGTGCTCTTCATCTGTTACTCCTTCTGTACCAGTAAACTTAGTCATATATTCTTGATAATCTCCTGCAGGCATGGCATTCAAAAGGACAGGCAAGACCAAGGGTCCATACCTAGCAGAAACGATTCTTTCTATCTTTGTAAGAGCTTGTTGACCTACCATGACTGAGGTGGGTGAAAGGATACTGGTAGAATGAGTAGAATGGATCAATGAAATGGATAGAAAAGACAGAGGAATATGATGGACAGCATGGGATGCTTTCTTTGGACTGAGATCCGAAAGGGAAATGAATAAACAAGGGGATTTATTAATCTCTGAAGGTGATCTTTCACTAGCAGAGATACATAAGATTTTTAAGGCTTACCTGATCTTGATGCTCCTTTCTACGATGTTTTCTTCTGCTTAACGATCTTCTTAGGGTCAGGCACTGGATCAGCTGGTGATTTCTAAGGATTTCTTCGAGCATGCCTCACAAACTGAGCTAGGACTAAAATGTGGAGTTGCCAAAGGTTTGTCTTCCTCCAGTGGAGTCGACAGATAGATGATTACAACTAGAAATGTGCCCAAACCTTGTCTATCATCAAAATCTGGAACTGTGTCGTTTTCCCAGGGAAGCTGAGCTTCAATCTTTGATCCCCAGCAATGGCGCCAATTAATGTTATCACCCCAAGAAACTCTCCTAGGTTGTATCTCGAAGATGCTCGAGAACATTACAAAACTCAACAAAGAGTTAAAAATGGATGAATGGAAGGAATTATGCTTGTCCAATCCAGATAACCACTTCTACTATGCTTAACTCCAGACATGGGTGAACACCTCCAGACTACAAGGCTTTAGACCACCAATCATTCACAGTTTAAGGAATAGGTGAAGATGGAGAATACTGACCACAGCAGCAGATGCACAAGACCATGTGATGGTCGGCTACAACTAGTAAAAAGGTCTGCAAATCTATTTCCTAATGCACAAACAGGATGACAGCTCTCTGGCACTAAAATAATAGAAACCTGCATAACACATTCGATGATACATACTAGATTCTAACACAGAGGTGGGATGACAGCCCCTCAAATGCTAAATATCAAGAGCACATGAAAAATGCATAACAGGCATAGCCTAGAACAGAGAAAAAGTGGAAAGTGAGCAATTAACAGCAAAAGAAGCTTGTATTAGTTGAAAATGAAGACCAGATGCTGCAAGTATCAAAGTAGTTACAGTCTCCAGAAGTTGAACCTTACATCAAAACAACAACCATCCCCCTCATTACATATCTATTCTGGGTATATATAGAGTTTGATTACAAATATATTATGTTGCTCAATGTGTGGAGGGGTCATAATGGACCACCAACCACTTTTAACTCTCTGATGGAGTCTCTACTACAATCTGATTGTGTTCTGCAAATGAATTTGACGCTCTCTAGTGCTCTGTTGTCCTTCTCGAGCAGGTGGAGTGTTGTCTGAGAGGAGCGCCATAACTGATAAATGCGTTTAACTGCTCGAGGCTGGCCCTTTCCTTCTTGGCCATTATGTTTATTTAAAAGCGGTTGTTGAGGAGCAAATGCACCGGGGTACTGCATTCTGGCCTCCTTCTTCCTTCGGGTGCACGGGACAAGCTATGGACACAGACAGCATGGCGGAGGCATGAGGAGAAAGATCAACCGTTGAATCGTGTGGATAGACGGCGGGGATCGTCTTGTAGAGGGTATTGGGAGAAAATGGGAGCGGACAAACGTGAACCATTGGATCCCGGGCAGGCAGATCCAACGGCTATCGGGCGGATAAGATGCACGGGAAATAGCAAGCAGGGAACGAGTGAGACAGGCGATAAGTGGTATGTATTGCACCGCCTTCGGAGGTCGGGCGGTATTCGTACACGGGCTCGCGATCATGCTTATCGCATGACGCGTGGCAGATGGGACAGGAAGGAAACCGCTTTATCGTGAGTTAACGCACGGTTAAGTTATGGGCGCGAGAGGTGTGAATGTCGTTGGATCGCTTTGGTGGATGATCGAACGACGGAGATTGGTTTGTGGGGTGCAAGTTGTCGGATCATGGAAGAACTAATCCAACGGTGGAGTAATCGGATCAGCGCTTTTCTTTGAAAACCTTGGGCCTTTGTGTTTGCCGATTTGCGAATAGACCATGGACCCGATGAGGAATTACCTGTTTTTAAGGAATATCGCATCGACGAAAATCAAGGGGTTTGGGCCTTATACACACATGATGTGATTTGTCGATAGCAATGAGGGAAAAGGGCTTATGGAAAGTGCATGGTCACATAATCACAGTCTCATGGGTTTAACTTTGCACCCGAGGACCTGAGGGAAGCGAGTTTGTACAGGGTTTTGGATGAAAAACAAAGATACGAGGGGCTAAGAGAGTATGAGGAAGCTGAAGGAGAAGAAGGTAAATGACTGCTGCGAGATCCCTTTCGGCATAAACACACGGCTGAGCTAGTATTTTGTCCTCCAAATGCTGAAGTATGTAGCGGAGCTAACATTCACAACTCTCGGTCCTATGTGAAGGAATGCGAGAAGGGGCTAAAGCAAAAGGAGCCAGGACAAATCAAAATTGCGCGTTAATTTACGTTATAAAAAGGTGTCAATAGCATTAAGTCAACAGGCCCAGTAATATAATATAATAAAGGAAAAAGGAGCAAGCACAAGGGGATAATGAGTATTGGTGAAACAAAAAGGTTGAAACAAGGCAGACAATTCTCTGATAAGACCATGGAGAAGTGTTAACATATGAATGGGTCGGCAACTAGTGAATTGCAAGAAAAGGGGGATGATAGTTTGGAATGGACAGTTAACAGACTTGTGCGAAAACAACTACAGCCACTTTATATTTAAAGGCAGAGGATTAGCATTAATAACACAATTTCCAATTTTAAAGGCTAAATATTTTCCAGCATAATTGAAGAAGAGTGAAGAAGCAGTTGCATAGGGACCCATTATGATAGCAGAAATGCTAAAACTACAGTTAGGGACTTGTTCTACTTTCAAGGGAAGCAGTTGACCAGATATTTCTTTTGCATGAATGCAAGCATATTTTCTAGGGGTGATATTAGGGGCGAATGTTCGCCCTTTGGCGAAATTAAGGGGTTTTAAATTTTTAGTGGGTGAATATTTTGTATCATAGTACATTTTTACAAATCACCTCAAATAGCCCAGCTTATATTAAGGGAGAGGGTAAAAAAGGTAAATTTAGCCCTTGAAATTAGGAGTTACAACCTTCCACTCGCCCATTGTCAAGAATAGGTTTTATTTAAGTGAATCCATTCGCCCATTTTCAAGGATAGGTTTTATTTAAGATAATCCTATGGGCCAAAGGCCCAAATACCATATTTATAAAAGAGGTATGGTAAATTAATAAAAATATAAATGAGAGGTATGGTAAATAAATAAAACATTTTTTATATTTACTCCATAAGTCACCTTATATACGTGGAATGGTATAAATAAACGTCTTTTTATACTTACTCAAAAGGTATGGTAAATAATTATAAATATAAATAAACTAGATGTATGGTAAATAAATAAAACCTCTTTTTATATTTAGTCCATAATCCTAATTCTATTTATGAAGGCTCAAGAAAGAGATTTTATTTAAGTGAATCCTATGGGCCAAATACCATATTTGTAAATGAGGTATGGTAAATTAATAAAATATAAATAAATAAGAGGTATGGTAAACAAATAAAACATTTTTTTTTATATTTACTCCATAAGTCACATTATATTTACGAACACTAAAAAAATGCGTTATATTTAGGTGAAACCTATGGGCAAAATACTATGGGACAAATACCATGGACTAGATTTTTTGTTTTTACAGAAACGGTTATGTTGTATATATATTCATCCTGGCTTGAAAGCCGAAAATCAGGTTACATTGAAGACTTCTCTGTCTTGATGCATCTCTCTGGAAAAAATGAGAGTGTTGTTGTATCTTGGAGTTATTCCTTTTGATAGGGACTCTCGTTTATCAATTTCAGAGATATTCCCCCACTTCAAGATACAACAAATTTGTTTAGAAGCAGGCAGAAAAGCATGGCAGAAACTAGCTTATGGAATGGGTTCCCATGTTTCTTCTTCATCTTTTATCTTGACCCTGGCAAAAAGAAGGATTGCTTTGTTGGCCTCCTTGTCCGCCTGTTTGTTGAACGTTCTCAGTACATGGAAATAATTCAGCTTCTGGAAAGCTTTACCCAGGCCTTTGATTCTAGATACCAGTCTAGATAGATTGAGATCCAGCGCTGGAGAGTTGGAGATCATTGCATTTATGAGGACCTGCGAGTCGCCTATCACAGTGGCTTCCCTTATGTTTAGCTCTTTGAGTATCTTTAGGCCTTGGAAGAGGGCCAGTGCCTCAGCTTGAATGCTGGAAGCATGGCCAAGTCCCCAGGAGAAGGAATGAATTTTTTCCCCCAGAGGATTTACAACTATGCCTCCTGCTCCTGCTACGCTCGGGTTACCCTTTGCTGCTCCATCAAAGAAGAGTGAGTGTCTTGATGCGATTTAAGCCAATCATGTAATTCAAGTTCAGGTCTCCTTATTTGCCAGTCTTTAAGGATGGGCGTAGTTCTGACTGCTGGTTGAAATTGCAGGCCTAGGGATGTGCCCTAGTCAATGTCTTGTTGGCTGAGATTGGAGTCATCGTTTATTTCTGTCAAGCACTTCTTTATGAGGCATTTGACTTTGATTTCTAAAACCTTATGGTTCAGGCTGGAATTTCTGAAAATTCTTCTGTTCCTTTCAAGCCATATTTTCCAACAAATGATCTTTGGGAGAATGGCCCATGCAGTTTTGATAACTTGATTTTTGGGTGGCTATCCGGGGTACCTGTTTGTCCAATTTGAGAAGAGGTCTACCATAGATCTAGGCAGAGGAAAGATGGGATCAAAATTCTTGGTAAAGGAGGCCCAAATCTGTATGGAAAAATTGCACTCAAGCATTAAGTGCAATGTTGTTTCTGTGTTTTCTGTGCACAAAAGGCATCTGGAGGGGCCATGAAATCCTTTTCTCTGTAGAGTGTCATAAGTTAGAATTCTTCCATGGCAGAGAGTCCAAGCGAAGAAGTCGATCTTGGGCCAAGAAGGGACGTTCCAGACTCCCTGCCAAGGTGCTGGGTCAGGAGGGACGTGTGGCTTCTCGATCAACTTGGAGTAGCCTTTAGAAACAACGTATCCGCCTTCCTTCAGCCCCCATCCTTTCGTGTCTTTTTTCTTCATATGCGTGGGAGCTAGGCCATGTAGGATATCCAGCAAAGCGTTCCATTCATTTATCAACTGATTCGGAATTTCAATTCTATTCCAGCCTGCCCATATGAAGTCGCTCCATTGGGAAATGTCCCACAACGATTTCAATCCATCTTTGTTCATCAAGCAGTGCAAATCGTTTAGGGAGGCTCTGTCTGTAATTGGATCCTTGTTCATAATTCTATCAGTCCATATGTTGATTTTTTTCCCATTTCCTGGGATCCAAAAAGAATGCTCTTTAATCAAGGAAGCCGCTTTAGCGTACAGTTTAAGGAAGGATGAATTTGGAAGCTGAATCACGTTTTCTAAACAGAAAGTGCGTGGGCCTATGAAATACTTTTTCCAGAGAGCCATTTGGGCCCAACTGGCTTAGGCGCGATGATTCACCAGACCACCTTGGCTGCCATAGCCACATTTTGCTGACTGAGATTCTTGAAGTTTAGCCCACCCTCTCGCAGAGGCTTGGACATGGTTTCCCAACTGATGAGGGGAATTTTTTTCCCATTCTGTTTTCCTCCCTTCCAAAAGAATCTATGCATGAATTCTTCCATATTTTTTAATATGGATGCCGGAACTAGAAGCCTTGTGAATTGAAACAGTGGAAGACTGAAGAGCACAGTTTTTATTAAGACCGCTTTGCCAGCAGCGTTGAGCCAGGTAAAGCCCCAGGCTTGAATTTTGGATTTGAATTTCTCAAGCTGGGGGAGCCAATCTTTGGTTCAGTGTTTCTTATGGAAAACAGGAAGGCCCAAGTATTTAAATGAAGTCCATGAAGAGGAGGTTGTGAAGCCCAAGCATCTTGAGATAGCGGATAGAGTTCTGGGCATAGTGTTCCAACTGAAAATATGACATTTGTTCTTATTTACCATGCTGCCTGAGGCCTCACTGAATTTGTCCAGCACATCTTTAAATTTGGAGGCAGAGGAAAGAGAGGCAGTGTCTAATAGGAGGGTATCATCCACGAATAAGGCGTGGCTTAAGTTCTTAACCCTTCTAGCTATACATAGCCCATTAATTTCTTGGTCTTGCATCTTTTTATCTAGCAGGAAGCTGAGTACTGAGGCTTGGATGACGAAAAGCAGGGGGGAGAGGGGACACCCCTGCCTAAGTCCTCTCGAGGCTTTGAAAAATTCAGTGGCTCTTCCATTTACCAGTGGGGCAATCCATGGCTCTGAGATGCATGCCCAGATCCATTTTATGAAGTTTGCTCCAAAACCAAATTTACACATGACTTTTAACAGAAAACTATGATTTACTCGATCAAAGGAATTTGCTAAATCGATTTTGATCACCATACCTTGTTCCTTTCGGAGAAGACTTGAATATATTGCCTCTTGAATGAGCGTGTAGTTGTCCACGATCTGCCTACCTTGGATGAAGCCTCCTTGGTTTTCCGAGATTATTCTGGGCATAATGGGCTTCAGTCTATTAGCAATGAATTTGTACCTTGTGTTGCATAATGAAATCGGGAGGAATCTGCTGAAGTTATTGGCACCTTTTTCCTTTGGAATGAGGGCTAAGAAGGCGGAATTTGTGCTGCCTCCTATTTTCTGAGCATTTTGCGACTTTTGTATCATTTTGAGAAGGTCCTTTTCGATAATCGGCCAACAGATTTGGAGAAACCGGGCAGAGAAGCCATCTGGCCCCGGGGCCTTATCCGGGTCCATGTCAAAGAGAGCCTTTTTAACTTCCTCTTTAGAAATTTTGGCCTCTAGAATCTCGTTCATGCGAGGAGAGATAACTTGAAGGATGATGTCAATTATCTCTTGATGATGAAGTGGCCCCTGATCATCACTGTACAAGTTTTGGAAATGAAAGAAGGCCACTTTCTTAATGTCTGTGAATTCCTTGTGCGTGTCATTATCTTCCTTGATCTTAGAAATGGTGTTGAATCATTTCCTGGCCTGGGCTTGCTTATGAAAGAATCCCGTGTTCCTATCCCATGCTTTAAGCCACAGATTTTGTGACTTTAATCTCCAATATTCTTCTTCAGCTAAGCAGGCCTTATGGTATCTCTGTTGCAGCTGAGTTTCTTGATCTATCATATCCTCTGTAACAATAGCACTCTCCATTTGGGTTTGATGAGGGACAAGAGAGTCTTTGATGGCTTTCCTTTCTGTTGAGGGGTTGGACAAGGTTTTGGCCTAGCTTTTCAGAACTCTTTTTACCCTTCTGAGCTTTTCCTCCCAGATGAAAAAAGGCGAGCCTTTGACAGGCTGGCTCCAACAATCTTTGACTGTTTGCATGAAGAGAGGCTCCTTAACCCAAAGGGGGCTAAACCGGAAGGGAATAGGTCCCAGATCTAGATGGGAAAGGAGCTCTAATTTTACAGGTTTATGGTCCGAGACACTACTAGTGAGGATATGCATTCTGGGTTCTAATCCAAGTAACAGGAACGAGCTTTGAATGAAAAATCTATCAAGCCTGGCAGCAATATGCCCAGGACCTAATCTTTTATTAGACCACGAAAACTTACCGGATGAGGGCTTGATGTCCAGTAAGTCCCAGTCTTGCAAAAGATCCTCCGCCCATTCTCTTGCCAGGTCTCAGACTGCACTTCCTCCCCTTTTTTCAGTCGAATGAAGAGTGAGGTTGAGATCTCTAGCAATGATTGTGTTTTCCAGGTTTGTCAAGTCTGCTTGTCATCTTATAGTGTCCCAACAATCCTTTTTCTCCCGGATGTTGACTGGTGAATAAACATTAAAAAGGCTGAGGGTTTCCTTTGTGTCCAGATTCTGCAGTTTTAGAAACAACCAGGGAGTGTTGCTCGCTTCAAAGATGACTGCATATTTATTGGAATTCCATAGTGTACCAATCCCTCCCGAGGCACCCCTGGAAAAGATTGCTCTTGCTTCACTTTTGGACTAGATTTTTGCTTGTTTGCAGGAAGGATATGTCTTCCAACTTGGTCTCCTGGACTAGAAGTATATCTGGGGTTTCTGTTCTTATTAAACTTCTTATTGCTTCTTCCTTAACTTTACTCCCCATACCTCTGCAATTCGAGGAGATGACCTTCATTATTTATGTTTCTAGTGGGCTCCCTTGGAGCCTTGGGGCTGATTCTTTAGCATCTTGGGCTTTGAGGCTAGCAATTTTTCCAGAGTTGGTTGGCTACCCTGAAGCTTGTCTTTGTAGGTCTGCTGCTCTCTTTTTTCTTTGTCTGTTTTCCGGCCTCTTGTAGATCTTCTTACCGAGGTTTGGGACTCTCCTATTTCTCCTTCTTCTTCTGACTCTTCAGTTTCCTACTCATCTTCCTCATCCTCTAAGGCCATGCCTTTGGGATTTTTAGCTTCTTTGGGGGAATCTGATGGAGTACCTTTATTTGGAGAGACTGATTTTTGGGTTTATTCCTCCCGAATGTCTTCTTCCGGCTGACTTAGAGGGACAAATTTATTTTCTTGCATCTTTTTGGGAGGGGGACCCTGGATGTTAACCTGGGGATTGCCTTTGCCAGAGGATCCACCCTGCTTCTGCCCCTTGTGATTGGCTCTTGCTCGCTTGACCTAGTTCCAACCCTATTCGCTCCCTTTCTCTGGATCTGCATTTGTCGGACAGTTTCTGGCACAGTGCCCATAAACGTGACATTTCCTGCATTTGAATGGAAACTGTTCATAATCCAAGATCTGCACATGAGACCAGCTGCCGACTTTGATTTTGATTGCCTCTGGTAGACCCACCTCTAGATCTACCTCTACACAGATCCTGGCGCAGTCGTACTAATCCTTGTTGCTTGCCCGATCTATGAATTTTCCGAGGGAATTGCCAATGTGCTTCAAGGAAACCTAGTTCCAGCAATGGACTGGCAGATTTGGGAGATGAACCCAAACTGGAACAGCTTTGGGAACATCGACCGCCGGATCGAAGTCTGGGGTCCATTTGTTCAGATAGAGACCCTGAGGGCCCATGAAGTATGGCCCATTTCGGAAGATCAGGTCTTTGTCTTCTTTGGAGGTAAATTCAAAGAGGAAATACCCTCGCCCTAGGAAGTATGAGGTAACACTTTGATTAATCAGGGGCACCCAGTTCCTATTAACCCATTGCTCAGTGGTTTTCAGTGAGGGCCAAAGTCCCGTGAATTGGCCAATGAGTCCACGTTCCGCCAGATACAGTGCTACTTGAATGGGGGTCTCCAGAGGCAAAGAGATCTCAGGAATTTCATCTAGTTTCTTTACGAAATTTGTTGCATCACTTCTTTTCTTCGGAGGTAAGCCAGCCAGGAGCTAATTGAAGGCATCCAAGGATGGATTAGGGGGCGGATCCGAATGATGGCTAAGTGACTCCATGGGATCTGGTTAGATGCCGGCTGCCACAGGGGCAGCCCCGCATCAGAGACCAAACCCTAGCCAGAGAGTTGCTGGCTGTCTCGATTCTGGCACTGATCTTCTGCAGATAGGCCCGCAGAGGAGAGGTGTCATGCGGGATGAGTCGATCTTGCAAACAAGATAGACCTTCCTAGAATCTAATGAAGACCTAATGACAAACAAACCAACCAGACACTATCTTTCTCTAAATGCGCTTTATAAATAATGGCAACCAAATGTGTTTAAGGCCTACCTCATGTCCAACGCAAGTTTGGAGATGCCTTTGCTCCTTTGATCCAAGTAAGTTCCTTTGTCACAAACCTGCAAACACAAACAAGGCAAACGATTAAATAGCACCTGAATAACCAGTATTATAAAACATATTTAACATGAAAGTCAAGGAGTCCATGAAACAAATAACATGAGATACTTGTTGAGAAAAATGAGCTTGATTGTATTAATTCAAAAGGAGAAGAACCTTACAACCTTTGCCTTGACGCTGTACAAGCTCCTCCCAGGGTCCAACAAGAAGTCTCCTCTACTTTGACAAGCTTCACTCACTCCCTAATGAAGCCAAAAAGGTATGTTATCTCTCCTCTTAAGCTCAAATAGGAAGTCTTGATTTCACTAGCATTTACCCTCAAAAGTTCAGCTTCTAACCTCCCTGGCCACTGACCCAATGCCTCAATTTATAGTGCAATGGAGATCAGTTACTAGGTACTCCTTCAAAGGGATAGCATCCTCCTTCAAAGGGATAGCTCCTCCCAACAAGGGATTAGTTCCTCCTATTATGGGATGCATGAACCACTTGGAGCGAACAATCCACGTAACAAATGCTTCTAGAAAACTCTAGAATTAACCCAAGATGAGTTTTTTAAGATAAAAAATGCGCCTTTTGACTTTCACAGGGGTACGCACCCTCCCCTTTACATACAGAGCGTATAAGTACACAAATATCCTGAACAAAAGGTGCGGGCCCGCAGGCAAAAGTGAGAGAAAGTGCAGAACCAGAGTTACATTACTTTTTTTATGTCTTTCTCTCATTTCTAAAGCTTGTTCTGAAGAGCTGAGGTTTGAGACTTGCTTAGGAAGCTGGTATAGGTGGTGATAGACCTACACCGACTGCAAATAATCAAGGTGACGATATTTTTGTGTAACAATTCCCTCGATTCTACTACTGAAGTATGGTGTGCGCATCCCTGTTTTCTCGGTTGCAGTCACAACCATGCTAGTAGGGTCAATGCTTGTAGTAGGGTAGGAGAGCCAACCACATCAGTTCCCTTTGGTAATTCCTTTCCATAATCTAGGTAGGAAACTTCTAACTGCAATTCTGCAATTGCTTTGTCCAGCTTCATACTTTGTGCATAGAGTTGCGCCCCAGTTTCTTCTAACTAATCAAGTCGTAGTTTTCCATGTAGAATGGTTGCCCAAAACTGTTGAACTCTATTGCAGATGTCGTCACTGGTGGAGTGAGATGCACCTGTAGTGGTTGGTTGGGCCGTAGAGAGATGGTCCCTCCTGGCTTTGTGACCCTATGTTCCGTGTAGGTCTGGTTGAGTTGTCAGTCGTCCGATGTGCACCTGTATCTTTCGAACTACCAATTTATGCCATCGTGGCCACCACGCACATCCTCTAATCTGGACATGAAACCGCCCCATATAGCTTAGCTTCTGTGGCTCTTCTCTAGGTTCACGCAACCTGTGTTTTGACACACTAGGCTACCCCTATATTATGCATAATGTGTTGGGAAGGATGAGCTGCACTTCAACTATTGCGCCACTCTCCTCTGGGTGTGGTCTTTCTTCTGTCGGTACACATTGTACTGACTGAGTCATCATATTACAGTTGAGTGTCATAGCTTTCTACAATCGATTCTGCCATCGCTCTGCCTCCTCCTGGGAATCCATGGTGTAGACGTTATCGCATTCCCACGAGGTTCTTCTATTATCGGGGAATGCATCCGATCTTGGTCTTGCACTGTTATCTTATAATTGCAATCCAGTTCATCGTCACTTTCCTCATCACGTATGGGTACGGTGTAGCATTCTTCTTCCAATGGGTCCAATGAAACTACTACCCGTACTGACTTATTTTCAAATGTCATCTTGTGTTTCTTTATGTTAATGATCCATTTCATGTCGGTGGCCCAATCAATTCCAAGCAATGCAGGGTAAGGATTGTTGTCATCAACAATCTCTATGAATTCGAAATCAGTCTGGGTACTTACACCGTCGATATCCACCGTCACTCCTTGCAATCGTCCCATTAGAAATATATTTTGTTGGTTGGCCATTCATAATTGAATTGGGGACCATTGGAGTGCGGATTTCCCATACGTTCCCAGGTTTTTCTAGGCAGTATGTTCGCATCTGAGCCTAAATCCAAGATGACTTGATCCATTTCATAGTTGTCGATTTGTATTGTCAGTCTCATTTCTCGTCCGATGCACAAAGCATGTCTTCCTATCTTATGGATGACTTGGGGTTCACTAGATCCGGTGCACCTGGTGATTAGCTCTTGCAACCGTTGAACAACCTTACGATCTCACAACAATTTCATGCAGGTTTCAAGAAAGGTAGTGATCATGGAGGGGTCCACTGCTGACTCCATTTTATCCCTCCTACCTGGGCTAAAAGCTTCTGCAAAGCTCTGCAGAGCTTCTCCTGGCCCATCCTCCCCTGTTCTGGCTCAGTGTTATGTTCCCGCATAAGTGTATCGCACCTCTTCCCGCCTTCATTCCCTCCTATAGTTGCACCACTTCTTAGTACCATATTTATACTAGGGTCCTCTTTGCGAGGTTCCGCACACATCATTTGGATCTTCTGGGTTGGTGGAGATTGGAGTACTCTCTTTTCGCTCAATTGGGCAATTAAGGTTGGATAGTCTACCGATTCGTGATCAAACTACTCAAGGTAGGGGCATGAGATCCTGGTTGGGTTAGTGCAGTCGCGAGCGTAGTGTCCCTGTTCACCACAATTATAACAAATTAACTGTCGGCAGCCTCGTCTGGTCCCCAATCCTCTTCCCTGACCGCATCCTTGAAATCCTCCATGCACTTCAGTCTGCCCAGTAGGCTGGGGTTCTCTCTATCATTAAGTCATAACTTCGACACGTTTGCTCATCGTGTCCCACCGATAGAAAAAAGTTGCAAAGCAACTGTTGTGAGGTCTGGGAATACTTTTGTAATAGGTGGCAGTTATCTGTTGCATGCTTTCCTCCCACCTGGTAAATCGTGCACCAAAGCGTGGGCGTGGCATTCGGTCCTACTTGTACCTCCACTTTTAATGGCATCAGGCCTCCTCCCGCCAGATAGTTCACGAAGACAAGGCAATGGTCCTTGTCGTGTGTTTAGCTCTTACATTTAATACAGCCTGCCTCTGGACATACCTTTGGTCGGAACACTCTTCCTTGCTTCAAGCTTTGCACTTCCAAACTCAAGTTTTGAAGTTACACATGGATTTGTTGAACTCCCAACCCTGGGTCCAGTATTTGGGTCACGTATAACCTCATTGTTGTCTCTAGTGCCTCGACTTGGGTTGATATCTTATGTTGTGACAAAGCCATCCTCAAATGGGGTGTAAATTACACCACAAACCATGCACAATGTTGTCCATCTGTCAAAGTGATGTTAGCTTCACGAATAGTACTCTTTAACCTTTGGTCCAGATCCCATGCAGTTTTGCTAGGCAACATTTCTATCTCCTTGAACCCAATGACCGACTAGGCTTCAGAATTTGGTCAGCCAAACTCTTTATTAAGCGCATCTTGGATTGCCACTACTCCCTCATTCGGATGGTCGATTGAGTATTTTATGTACCATGTCAGTGTGCGGTCCTGTAGTGCACTGACTAGTGTAACCTTTTTGATGTTTTCATATGTTATGCTTTGCGCATCCCATATAGATTTTATCACAAACCCGAACTGACTTGGCTCTTCATTCCCTACACCCTGAAATGTCGGTAACTTGACTGCGGTCGCCATCCCAGCTTTTGGTGGTGGAGAGGGTGGAGGTGGTGTTGGTGTGGATGGACTCGACGTGGGTGACACGGGTAGTGGTGTAGATGGAGGTGGTATCAGTGGGAAGTGTTCTTTAATCAATCAGACCGCACTTCCAAAGGAGAACCTAGCAAGATCCTCCTCTCTCTCTCACGAGCTAGAAATCAGAGGGTTGCTCTCTACTCCTCTTGCTCCTTGATAACCTCGTCTGCTCCACATTACTCTAGACATCAATATACACATAGAATCTGTTTTTTGCACAACAACATCTTAATCCAAGTATTCAATGATTTGATGTACCTACCCCGCAATCCTTGGAGAAATTTCCTTTCTACTTCATTGTAACTTACGGTTGTATCTATCTTGAACTTAGTGATAAATCCTCTAATTCCCCAATCCAGCCAATGATCTACTGCGCGCGCGATCTTATCCTCGATGGCTTCTAGACGGGGCACCAGTTCCAGGGTCCACACAATAGACTGGTCCAATCTACACCTTCCCATGCTGTCAGCTAGCCTTTTGATCCACTTGTACAACTCTACCGGGAATGATGCAAAGAAGATCTCGTGAATGTTTGTGAATATATACCGGTCCAGCCAATCTTCCTAAGATATTCGCAGATTTCTGTTTTCCTGAACTACGAACTCGTGGAATTTCAAATCCCACCACTCTTCAATCTCTTTCTTTGTAGGATTCCAGTGTTCCCACATTAGACACCCTTTAGGCAGATCTTGGTCCCTGCAACGGAACCATTTTTTGGCTTATATGGGCCTCACCTAGGTTTGGAAGAGTTATTTAGCCAAACAAATCCTGTAGATACTGGCCCTTTCGGCAATAGTCCGCAGAGCGCGGACTGAGGTCTCACCCGAGGTAGCAAGGGAGGGTGCTGGAACTAAGTTTCCGTACCCTAGGAATGTCTAGATGTGGTCTGGAGGTTTCACGCACCGGTCTACAGCTCCGTGCTGCTCGGTATTCGCACATATCCAGATTGATTATATCTTTCTTATTAGTGCATTATTCTATTGGAGGATGCGGTTATAAATCAAATCTGTTCAACAGGGTCTTTAAGAAAACATTTAACCAACGCAACTGATTCACACATTTAAAATGAACCTAGTTTTACATAAATTCATACAATAAGCAGATTAATTAAAAATATATTATGAAAGTCATATTCGCGATAGCTTAGAAGGAACACAGAATTTTCAGAATGAACTTAACTTTATTTCCACTTATCCCCAATATATCCAGACCCCCCGCGCACTCAGTTGCAGGGGTTGCGCACACAGCTGCAGACTTTCCAGGCCTCTACGCATACAACTGCAAAGCCTCTATCTGCTACCCCAACCCTCGACTAGGACTTCGAGATGCTTCCAGACTATCTTCTTCAAAAACACATTACATTTCATATTCAAGATTAACCATCCAAACTTAACTATTTCTACCCATAGAGCCTCTCTCTATTTATACCCTTCCTTGCCTTGTGATCCCTGTGCATGCCGACTCTATCTACTTTCTTTTCATTCTTTTCTGGGAAGACTACCCTTTGACTCAACCTATTATAATTCGCACTCCACACTTTCATCAGAGTCTTTTCCTTATCTTTACCCAAAACTTTGAGCTTCGAGCCCCCTAACCATTGCGTGTGGCTTCTGCTATCCAACACAAACACATGTCGATGACCAAATCCTAGTGGAACTAATGACAACCACATGCCAACAACCAGGTACAAAACCATATCACCATGCAAACCATTGACATCACTTGAACAACCTGAACCATAAACAACATTGTCGAAACTGAGTGACACCGGACTAAATTGCTGACAATGACTTTGAACACTGATGATGAACCTATGTAATTGAACTAACAAGATCCTCCTGGATCATAATAGCTCAATTATAATCATTTGATAAGGAACTCTAGATACTGGGGTGGTACCTGGTACTAGATCGATGGAGAAATCTATGTCTTTGTGGGAAGTAAACCTAGGATTTCCTCTAGCAAAGCATCCTGAAATTCACTAATGATTAGTAGTGTCTCTAAATTTCCCTTTTCCATGTGTTGTTTATTTGTTTCCACCTGCACCATGTACAATTTTCACCCTTTTCTTGAACTCCATTTCATCTATAAAGTTGAGATGTTTCTAACTAATATTGATTTTGGTATACCTTTAATTAAGTAGGTTTTCCCATATTGACTCACACAAATTTCTGTTTTCTCCAAATAGTTTATAACAACTCCTTGTTTCTCCAACCAGTCCATGCCTATTAATACATCATAGGACCCTAAAGGAAGAATATTTAAATTTACTTCTGTGGAATAGCCATTTAAGTTAATGGGACATTGTCTTACTTGACTCGTTACCTTTCTTTTGGTGTCAATTGTAATTGTACCAACCATCCAGTCTTAATTTTTTTAGATTTTAATTCACATTTTTCCACAAGGTGGGGAATAATGTAACTTAAACTAAGCCCTCAATCAATTAAAACATGAACATATTGGTTTAAAATGGTAAGTTCAATCTCAATCATAGTAGAGTGATGCCCATCTTGTTTGTCCTTCAATGCAACACTTATACTAGGAATGTTTCTGACAACATCATTCACAGTGGTTGCTTCATGGACAACTTTAATATGCTGAATGGATCTGGGATTATGTGGGAAATGCCTCAATAAGTGGGATTCTCTACACCCCCAGTACTTCAACGTTCCTTTCTCCTTGACCCCATTGATCTTTTTATTGTTCAAATCCATGGTTTTGGACCCCTTTTGTGGCTTTGTCAGCTGATTTAAATTTCTTGTTGAACTTTTTCCGTTGATGGTCCTTCCCAAAATTCTTAAGATAAGTGATTTTTTGTCTTTTTGACACCATTGCATCTTTGCTTCTATCATTACCTTGCCATGGTTTGAACCCTTCACCCTTATTCTTGAAATGTTGATAGCACAATATTTCTTTCCTTAATGCCTCATCCATTGTCTTAGGATTGTCAAAATCAATCCTTTCTTTGTACAATGCTAGTAGGTAGTTCAAAAATTGATGTACCTTGACTTTCTCCTCTTTAATGTAAGGGACATGCCTAAGCAAATTGGTAAATTTAGCCACAAGTCGGTCCATTTTTAATTGTCCCAATCTTAGTTCATGAAACTCCTTAGCTCTGCCATCATAATACCATTCATTTATATATGATACTTAAAATTCCTTTGGAATTCCTCCCAGGACACTATCTTCTCCTCCAAATTATGTATTTTTCTAGCCTCTTCCCACCAAAGAGAATCTTTTGCTTGTAGCATGTAAATGCCCAATCTGGCTTTTAAATTTCTCTCATAACCATACACTTGGAAATATTTGGTCATGTTTAGGAGCCAAGCCTCTGCATCCTCTTCCTGCTCCCCATCAAAAGTAAGAGGTTTTATTTTCCTAAACTCCCCTTGAAGTTCCACCTTCTTCTTTCTTTTCTAATTTCTAGGATTGTAAGTCTGGTCTGAATCATCTACACTTTCAAACTTATTTGATTCAATCTCCACGCTCTTCATTTTCAGTGCTTCCAGATCTATTATTCTATGACTAGACTTTTCATTCAACTCTCTTATCATTATTTCCTTCTCTTCACTAGCTTTTAGCAGGTGCTCATTATTGATTCTGAGGTGGGTCAATTCTTGCTGTAAATTTCTTATAATATCCATAAATTAGGATATTAGTGGAGTACTTATGTTTCCAACCTCTATATGTAGCTCGTCTCCTTCTTCTCCTGGTGGATGAAGATCCTTTGCCATTTTATGATGCTCTGCTTCGCTTGAGTACCTTAAAATCAACATAATGGTTGTTATCACATCAATATTCCATTCAACCTTTCAGTTTTACATATCTCCATTTATTACTATGGTGGTTCCTTTTAGGCTCTATTTTGAAACAGACTCTGATATCATATGTCATGACCCTAAATAAATTTCTTTAATCCAATTTTTTTTTTTTTTTAACAAATTTTCCAACTTATATACTTGACACCTTAATATTTGTTGACAACCTTTGCCTAGACATTGCATAAGAGAAAATAAAGTATGCTCGTATAATATTTCTCTAAACATTTTTTTTTACTTCATTATAATGCTCCGAGAACACTAACTATAAGTTAATTCCCACCTATATTTATCCCTAAACACCTTCAAGTCACTAATTCCATCAGCATTGTGTGTTCTACCCAGTGTCCGTTGTAAAGAATTTATATAGATACATTACCATGTTTACTCTAGAGAATAGGAGCATACCTAAGCCCTCGTGGCTAAGGATTGGGATCACACTTTATTATATTTGATTTAACATCCATGATTAAGGTTTTTAATTTGGTTTCTATATGTTTACCTTGATATGTAGGCGCTTGAAAGCTTTTATCCTTAAAATTATGTGGAATTATCTAGAAGGGATTCATAGCTCAGTGCGATTTCGATTTATTTAACTATGGTTAGATATTTAGAATTTAAGGTGTTTAAAATTCCAATATGATGTACCATGTATGATGTATCCACACTGAATTTTCCAATCTTGTGGTGATCACGTGATAATTACAAGGCTCCTATACAATGTAAGATGGACGATGAGGACGTTATCCTATGATCTGAGGGTGTAAATTGGCACAAGAAACCCTAAACTTTTGTTGGTTTCCTCTCTTCGCCTCATTTCTTTTATGTGAGTCCTTCTGGAGCTGTCGCACCGAGATCCTGCCAAGTTTGATACATAGTATAAGGTAAGAGTTTGTCCTATGACTGTTTGAAAATTTAAGTTCATTTTCCTCACATTTCATTCGTCCTGCACCTAGTCGAGTGTATTCTCTTTTTTTTCTTTTGTCTCAGGTTCAGGAATGTGACTAGAAGTAGAAATGGAGATATTGGGATCTGGTCGAGTCCTCATACTACTCCACAATGTGATTTTCAAATAACCCCATCTGGTATTATTCGACAAGAGAGAAAAGAGATCCCTAATATTTTGTAGTATGGTTTAAACTCTTCCCTTGTTTTTCGTTCTTTGTTAATCAATTTTGTTTACAGTGACTCCCCTCTCTTTTATACAGTGACTCCCCCGGTTTCAAGTCGCTAATTCCAGGACAAGTTTTCCATGAAGTGGAAAAGATTTGTTTCCTACATGTAATGATGGTGGGTGCGTGGTTTGCTGGATAGCCCTTTCCTTATTAATATATTGTTCTATATTTTGGCTCCCTGTCAACTATTTCATAGTCAACCCATTATTTAGTGGTGAATTTAATCTTTGTTTTCTTTTCCTAAATTAATGCCTTTCCATTAAAATATCACAAGGGCTAATTTTTTTTCTTGTAGTTCGAAATTTGCATGCTTCGGTTACAAGGATATGTCAATCGACCCCTCTCTTTTATCCAGGTATAATTTTCCTTCTTATGGGTGTTTCTCATTTCCTCTCCGTACTTGAGATTCTGCAATTTCTTCTGAATTCTGAAGCTTATTTTTGTGTTTTCATGTCCTCAATGACTAGCGGTAGAAATGGAACCTTCATTTGTGACATTTCTAGCCAATGAAGTCAATGCTCGACCTCTAACGATGGCTCCTCCTTCCCCACAAGTTAGTGCTCCATGCATAACTTTAAGGGGTTCTTCTTACACTATCTGTGTCATGTGTTAGTTTCTATATGGGATATAGCTCCTATCTCTAGTTGCCTCAAAGAAAAAATTTTCTTGAATGTATTTTTTTTTCTATACAGAATTATAGATGGTAAAATCGCTACTAGGCATATAGCCTTGCCTCAGAATTCGTAAATTGTGTATTTAAATCTGGTTGGTTACCTATATCCTTCCAAGAGGCGATAGCACACTATAGTTACATTCAAACCCTCAAGGAATATATATGTTGTCTTCATTTTAATGTGATTCCTCTCGACAAGAGGGTTTCCGGGACTTTCGTGCTCCTTTTTATTGTGTTGTGTTATTTTTTTATTGCTGGATATATCATATGAATTGGAGTATTAGTTTTCATTATTTTTTTTCTACTGTATCGGTTGAACTATCCATTTTGTTTCGGAAATGTAATATTGGTTTAAACGCAATTTTTTTTCCATAGAATTCCATGCTTCAAGGAAATCGTTCCCTTATTGTGCTTATTAATTAGTTTTTTTTGCTTATTAATTAGTGTTTTTTGTAGTTGGATAGAATAGGGTATCTTTTATGTTCACCCAATGACCAACCCTCTTATACCTGATAAAAATTTAGTTCTATCACCTAGTAGCTAAAATGTTTACTATTCAATTTTCCTTCTGTACTTTAGTTCCATAGTGTGATTAAATTCTGCTATAGTAACAGATATGGTATGAGTTAGATTCCTCGCCTTTATTTCTAAAAACATTGTTTTCCTCTATAACTATAATTAGGACCTAAAACACATAAATATATCAGGGATTAAATGATGTTAATGGTGTTACTAATGTTTATGTGGTTGTTTGTTATTTGTTAATAATTTTCATGATGATATTCTACCTCTACGCAATCCCCATAAAATATTGAATCCCCCAACCTCTATTTGCTTGCTGCATAAGAAAATCTCAAACAAATTTATTCTTAGATACAAAACTCGCTTAGGTTCCCTAGGAAAAAATACGTTTGCCACTTAATCCACATAAACTATATATAAATATATAATATATATATATAATATATAGATAATAAATGGAAATAATTGTGGATTTTCATACATTTATCTATATTACAGCTAACTAATTAACTTTACTTCACTCAGTATCTCCACAACGAGTTTGGATTGTAATTTATCTCAAGTAAAATGTAACCAACAAGGAGTGTTCTCCATTCTCCTTTTCATTCTACGATTGCCTCAAGTCCATGCGTGCTCATTTCACTTTCAACCCTCCACCTTTGTGGTTAAATCAGAACACACACACACACACACACACACACACACACACACACATATATATATACACACAAAATGTTAGATTTACTTGCATGCTAAAACAAAAATGGGTATTCATATAGCTTGCTCTTTGAAATATTATTCATGGCATATCATTTTAAGTTGCATGCACATAAAAAAAGAAAACACAACGATTTGTCAAGGAATCAAAATATACAGTCTCTCAGCTAAAATATTAAGCACAACTTTACGACTCATTCCACTCTTCACTTTACCATCTCCCAAACAATAACATGCACTACATCAAAGTCCTTGTATGAAACAGAAATCGATCAGTAAATTCAGACTTAAATATACCCAAAAGTCTAACAGTATGTATCGTTGGAACTGTACTTAGGAAAACATTATCCTCCCAACCATCAATTGATCTCCCAGTCCCGTGCCCCCCCACACCCCCCGAGTTGATATCTCTTTCTAGCAGAATTCAATAACCCCTTGTGATTCCAGATATTGTATTTTTCATAAATTACTTCCCTAGAAAAATTTTCCTTATCAGCATCCTACTTTTCTTGGGTCTTCCAACCCACTGGCCTAAGATTTCTTTCTTTCTTTATTTTTCTGAAAAAGTTATTTCCTCTTTTTTCCTTAAAGCCCACCCTTTTCTCCCGTAGTGATTTATTCCACCCTTGGTGTTTTTCTACAACTAAGTGATTTAATATAGTTTATCTCCCATCATATTAAATCTTATTGATCAACTCCTATGGATTTTTTGGTTTTTTTTTGTTTTTTTGGCAAGACTACATCTTCATCATGTCCAATATATCACCCCGATCGAGGCAAGTAATCGAACTAGTGACTTCACATCAAGTAGTGCCTTAACAAAGCACCCAATAACCATCAATCCAAGACCCCATGGACCAACTCCTAGGGATTTTTAGGATTTATTTAAGGGAAGATTATTTTGATATCCTCCACCAAAAATGGTTTCTGGATCTTGGTAAGAACCTATTAACTCTAGTTTTTATTTCCCAAGTAATTTCTAGATTTATTTTTCATTAATAAAAATCATTTATTATATCATCATACTTTATTTTTCACCCTAATTCAAATCCACCATGGTTTTCTAGCCATCAAACGTTTAAAAAAAATATCAGTCTAAAAACATATAGATATTTAAATAGAAATAAAGGGGTATTGCAACATGACTGGCTTTTATAGCACCTTTAAAGTTTGTAGACATTTCCCCTTTTCCATTTTGTGAAGGTTTGTACCCTTTATTTTCTGTACTTTTTTTACTATCGTCTCCCTTTGTCTTCATATGTTGGTAACATATTTGGGCCTTTCTAATAACCTCATCCATGGTTTTTGGATTATCGAATTCCAATCATTCTTTCATGAATAAAGGAAAACTAATAATGAAACATTGTACTTTTGCCTTTTCGTCATGTATGTAGGGAACATACCTTAGTAATGATGTAAATTTTATGATGAACTCATCCTTCGAATGTTGTCCCAACCACAGATCATGAAATTCCTTTACTTTTTCATCACAAAATTGTTTCATTAAATATTTGTCTTGAAATGCTTCTAGAACTCTTCCCAAGGTACTCCTTGCTCATCAATCTTCCATATTATTTTTTACTTCCTCCCACCACAAGGTGGCCTTACCCTGCAACTGATAGATCACCAACAAAGCCTTCAAATTATGTTCATATTCATAAATTTGAAAATATTTATTGATGTTAATGACCTAGGCTTCAACGACCTCCTCTTATTCTTTGTCAAATGTCAGAGGTTTAATTTTATGAAACTCTTCCTGCAGTTCCACATTTTTCCTTTTAGGTCCCATATGTACCAAAACATGATCATATTACTCCTCATTATTTTCTTGGTCTCCCTCTGACTCTAGGTTAGCATCTCTTCTCCTATATGCCTCGACCTGTTCTCTATATTCTAGGCTTGGAATAGGATGTCGATGGTTTTGTTGATCAAAAATATTTTTCATAATTTTCACTTGTTCTTGTACTAGTCTCTCATTATCTGCTCTCAACCTTACCATTATTTTCTTTGATTCTTGTATTGTCTCCATTAAGGCGGCATTAGCAATACGAGACTCTTTTCCCAAGTGCACCCACATCTCAGGATTAGCTTTTGCATATGGTAATTGATCTGTTCCTATTAATGGTCATACTCGCATAGGCCCAACTCTCCTCATCATGCTTCTTCTCTGTCACTTTGTTCATACGCAAAATTTTGTTATCCTTTATTTCCCATATAGGCCATAGTGTTGAAATGTGGCTCCGATACCAACTGTAATATAGCCCGAAGAGACGGTAAAATCATTACTTTACCACACACTACATCCTAATTTTCACATAGAACACATTCATAATTTTCATAAATATTAATAGGTTGTAGAATTCAAAAGAACAGATAACATAATGTGAGAGTAAGATCACACACAAATTTGTTTGTTTTGGATGTAATGTTTTATTCATTAATAACCATACCATTTTTATTTGATTTTTGGGTAAATATTTATATTGTAACTGCATTAGTATTTTGGGTTTCGAATAGTCAACTACCTAATATAGAGTGAAACCTTGGTTAGTTTATGGTATCAGAAAGGTCATACACCCCCCTGAAGTTTCGATAAGATACACAATCACGCACCACCTGGCTCACATCCATGCCATTGATAAAAGTGAATTGATCTACGGCCTGAAAAATATTAGGGTTCAATGGAAGGGCCATATTAGAAGTGGTGGTTACAGGGTAACCACCTACCCTCTCTGCCACCATGACCTGGTCATTCTCACCTTTCCCTTAGCCACATAAAGCTTTGTATCTCCAGAGAAGCTGCCATGGAACTACTGAACGGTTACCTTCGCTTTGATAGGGTAGGTATGGGATTACAATATTCATTTTTGTTTTGGAATAATCTCCTTCTTACTCTTCTTCTCACCTAACTGATTTATCTACCACATTGTATGATGCAAAGCTAGGGTATGAGGGAAACCTCTCGAAGGATCTGGTCCCTAGCCTCTATCAACCCTCAGTTTCAAGGGTTCTAGAAGGTAAATGTCTCAGCATAGCATTTTTTGTTTATTTGTTTAGAATACGAATGTGGATTGCTGACATGTTCCTTTTCTATATTTGTTTTTCCAAAAATCTCACCCTTGAAGTCTGGGATTGTTTCATTTTTACTATCCTTTTTTCCCTCTTTTTTCACCTTCTTATCACCATTTTATAGCAAACCTGGTATGTTTAAGGTCAAGATCAACTCTCAAAAAGGTATTCATCATCCATAATTAGAATCTCTTCTTCTTAATGAATTATAATGAAAATATTCTTTGAATCATGGATACAGACATTATGCAACTAATATTAGTTTTTGCGACAATGTTAATTGTTAGACAGGTTGAAACACGTTAAATAAGGGATGAAGACTACCTGGAGATGAAAATTGTCAGCACAACTTGGTACACGACAAGGATTGAGACATCTGGAACTCAAAATCGGAGTCAAACTCTGAAAATGACGTGTAGCAATCAAGCAAAAGCAGTGAAAGAATAAAACAACATTAGGAGAGTGAGATTGAACACCTATTCAATTGTTATATTTTGGATCAAGATGGATCTCCTATGACTTTCTCTTTTAGTAGCAAGTCATGAAGAGATTGAGTTTTAAATCAAATCGACCTCGTAGATGTCAAAAAAACACATGACGTGCCAGCATAATTCTCTCAAAATTACTTTTTGAAAATTGTATAAAGGTTGTAAGCCGAAACCTGAGACATAATTTTGTAATATTGAAGTTTATATTTGTTTTACTGTGAATACCGATATACTCTGTTTCAGTTTAATATAAGTGACTTCTCTCAATGCGTGTATGAAGATTTTGTGATTACTAGTTGACCTGCACTCACGGGAGGCCCCCCTGTCGAGCTGTGAGGTTTTACTTTTAGTTTCATTTTGCATTGCTTATCTTTAGTTTTCTATTTTCTTTCAAAATTTGTTTCCATTATAGTTTTATTTTTGTCAATTCTCATTTTTATTGGAGGGTACTCATAAACATAAAAGCATTAAAAAGATTTCAATTGTTGAATGCATCTTATTTCCAGCACTTAATCATTTCATAGATTAAATTGATATTTTAATTCTTGATGAAACACTCTTTAGAGGATAAATACCCACAAAAGTAATCATTCTCAAGTTGTAAAGATTTTCATTTCATTTTCTGCAAGTAGAACTTTTTATGGCAATTTCTCTTTCATGCAATTAATCTAGAATTTCTTTGTTGAAATTTAGTATAAGAATTTCCTTCTACAAAATAGTGTAGAATGCTTTGAATTCTGCAAATTAGAGTTAGATTGGTTATTCATTGAAATTTGGATTTTAAGCATTTTCCTTTCATACAATTAGAGGAAAGTTTTGAATTTGCAACTTAAGATAGATTTTCAGTTTCTGCAAAGAAGTGGATTTCAATTCAGTTAATTAGAATTTAATATAACTTTAGTTTGAAAGAACATATGCGTAATTACTCTCCAATTTGTGTCCATTCTTAGAACTAGTTCATTTCTCGAATCAATTAATACACAAGAAGAATCCCACCATATATAGTGCACATACATTTCACAAGTACATGAATCGTCTTTGACAATTAATGAAAGAAATTAAGAACAATTAATTTCCCAAACAGTTTTGCATTGTTGTTGGGGAAGTGTATATAGGATTTCGTTCTTGCATATCATTTTTAGGAGTTTTTAATTTCAATAAATTGAAAAATGATAAAAAACTTTTGTGCATAGAGAAAGAGATTTTAGGGGTAGATTTGTAAGTAGAGGTAGAAGTTAAATTCCAACATCACCACTCACTCCACCTAGACCTCGTAATGCCACACCATCCAACCATTATCACATCCCTTCATTGGTAGGTAGACATAGACTTCCTGAGGTACATAGATCTGAAATCCAACCTAGAGATTCGCAAACACCTTCTACTGAAGTTGTAGTTGAGGAACCTGCATCTCCAACAAAAGGAGTAATTTTCCTCTCTTAAACAGGAGAAAAAATTCTAGGATAAGAACTAGAGATTCCTAATGAAGAAGAAATGCATTTTAACATACCATTAGTAGAGGAACTAGAAGAAGATCTAGATAATCCTATTATAGAACCTTATATTAGCTCTTAAGAATCTATGATGGCGGGGAAGGAGAAGGAGAAGTGCATAATGTAGATGGTGGTGAAGTTAGGATTGGAAATGGAAGAGGCAGAGGAGTAAATAGAGGAGGAGTTGGAGATTGAGGAGGTAGAGGTTGAAGGGGAGAAACATATCCTTATGGATTTCCCATATTTGATGAAGACACCACAACCATAATGAATAACATCTCACCCTCCATCCTCCCTAATTTCCATGGTTTAAGACATGAGGACCTTGAAAAATTTCTTTTTTATTTTGAAGTTCTATGTAAAACCTATGACTATTTACTTAATCCTCAAAAGTTGAAATTGTTTCCAACAACTCTTAAAGATGGAGCACTTAAATGGTCTATGGGATTAGGAACGTACAATTAGAACATGGGATGAAATGAAAAATGTGTTCTTAGAAAAATACAAGGATTATTGTATGCCCCATGACCTCAAGGATGAAGTCTTTAAGATGATGCAAAAAGAGGATGAAAGCCTTGAAAATATAGTTGAAATATTTTCTTACAACTTCAAAAGAGCTAAGATGTATAATTTGGATGAGGAAACACTAAAAGCTATTTTGTTAAAATCCATCAAAGATGAAAGGATTGATCTTCTTAATTTAATGTGCAAGGGATATTTTTCACAACTTTCATTTGGATAAATATATGATTTATGTAAACATATCTCAAAGGGTAAGGCTAGAATAGGAAAAAATCTGAGAGATCCTTTGATGTCCAGAATTAATAAATCTGCAATTGGAACAATAAGTAGAGTTGAAATAGGAAATTTTCTTGATAATTTCAGAAAAATATCCTAGGGAGTATTATTGAACAACTATATACCATTAAGATACAAAACAAGCAAAAAGCCGAGAATGTTGCATTATGTATTTTTTGTCCCAAGTGTAGGAAGAAACATGCCTTAAGAGAATGTCCCCTTGATGGTATAGAAATTTGTGTCATATGTGTTGAAAATCATAACATGAAGTAATTCCCTTCAATACGTGGTCTTCAATTTGTTTTTCGAGATGAAGCTTGGACAATCCAAACATAATCTCTTTGTTTTATTGCTAAAAGACCATGGCAAAATCAAAAATCAAATATGACTCAAGGTTTCAATACCCAATCATATGCACAACCACAGAACAATTGGTCTCCACCCATGCCATTGCAACTTTAGCCCCCACAATCTTAAAACCCATTTTGGGCTCAAGTTTCGAAAAATCCTTATGGTAAATATCCTCAATACACTCAATTCCAACAACCATATCCTTCTTTTCCACCACAATATTATCCTCCTCAACCAACTCAACTTTATCGATTTCAAAATCCAAATCAACAAATTTCATTACCATTTCCTCAAAAACCCAATCAACTACCTGCCCAACCACTTCCATATCCAAACAATAAAAATCAACAAGCTATTTATAATGTCGAAGGACAAAATTTTCAAGCTTTTATGATTACCCCATTAGGTATAAATGATGTTCAACTTAGATCTGGTAGGGTTTTTCCAAAAAAGTCACCAATAACTGCCATCCAAAAATCTAAAGGGGATGAAGTTCATGAGAAAGATGTGAATTTTGAACAAGAAAACATTCCTCTAAAGGAAGGTGTTCCTATACTATCAAGTGATGAGCAAACAAAGCAAGCTTCTATAGTTCCTCTAGTAGAACAACCTTTTGTTTCTTTGCAAGATCCACCTTTTCTTGAAAGGCTCAAAACTGATATGGGAATACAAAGGCAAATCATTTTACCAGATTATGATATGCTAGATAAACTTAAGAATATTTGCATTAAAATTCCTTTATTACGGGCTATAAAGGAAATACCAATATTTGCAAATACTGTCAAGGAACTATGCAATACAAAATTAGGAAGAAAAAGAAAAGATATTAAAAAAATCAATTCATAGGAAAATTTGTTGATATCCTGATAGGAAAACCTATTGTTCAAAAATATCTAGATCTTGATAGTCCCATTGTGAAAATTCATATCAATGGTGTATATATTAGAAACACTTTAATTGGTCTAGGAGCAGCCATTAACATCATGAGTAAACAAACAATGGAGTAATTTAAGCTTCCTAATATTCAAGATACTCCTACATTATTACAATTAGTAGAGAGATCTATTATCAAACCAAATGGAGTACTGGAAGATGTTTTTATTTCTCTATATGCTTGGGAATATCCTGTAGATTTCATGATTTTAACCCCCAAGAATAATTTGGGAGGCCATCCATTGATCCTTGGTCTACCTTGGCTAGCTAAAACTAATGCATCCATAAGTTGTATATTAGGTGATATGTATATCTCTTATGGAAATTCCACTAATAAATTTACCTTGTATCTCCTACAAAAAACATAACTGAAGTAGAAAGTGAGATTTGGATCGATGATAATAATCAAGACTTTAATGATTTGCAACCAGTTTATACTCTTTCACAATCAGATGAAGAAGACTAATTGATAAATTTAATGAATAATAATGATTCTTCTTCATACTGTGAGCAAGATCAAAGTTTTCAAGAACATTTCAATATCTAATATTTATCATTTCACCAAATGGATTTACACTCTATGAAAAATTTTGGCATTTCTCAAGTAGAAATTTTTCTAGATAAAACATTGAACATTAACAATAATTTGGGAGAATTTCAAAAGAGAAAATTGACACAGATGCTACAAAAACACTCTTCTTCTTATGAATGGGAGTACACTGACATGAAAGGGATTGATCCTAAAACTTGTATGCACCATATTTATATTCAAGAAAATGACAAACTAATTAGCCAACCTCAGAGAAGGATGAATCCTAATCTAAGAGAAATTGTTACAGAGGAATTGCAAAAATTACTTAATGTGAATTTTATCTATCCAATATCAGATAGTCAATGGGTGTCACCTTCAATGATTGTTCCTAAGAAACATGGAAAATGGATAGTGTGCATTGATTATAGGGAATTAAACAAAGCTACTTTAAAATATCATTTTCCACTACCTTTTAAAGATCAAGTATTAGATACCTTGGAAGGCAAGAAATATTTTTCATTTTTAGATGGTTTTAGTGGATATAACCAAATCCAACTAGCACCAGAAGATCAAGATAAAACTAATTTTACATGTCCATGGGGAACACATTCATATAGGGCCCTTCTCTTTGGATTATGTAATGCACCTGCCACATTTCATAGAGCAATCTTAAGTATTTTTCCTGATCTAATTCATGATTGTGTGGAAGTATACATGATCGATCAATTGTGTATGGTGCATTAGGGGTTTTTAAAGTTTAAAATGGGCCTCCTAAGGAAAATATAAAATAATAGTGGAAATAATAAAATAAGATTATATTACATCATCAAATTTTAGTGGGAAAAAAGAAAAAACTATTTTTTTAACTTGTATGTTCAACTTACCTCCTTATGGGTTTACTCAAATTTCAAGTGGAAACACTCGTTGGATGAAAAAATTGATTCTTCATCCAAGGAGTACCCATTTTACATACTTTTGATGGACTCTACTACACGAAAAATGAGAAATACATGAAAAATATGATTGGAATCACATTTTTCATGTATTTCTCATTTTTCCTATAGCAGGGTCTATCTCAAGTATGCAACATGAGTACTCCTTGGATGAGGAATTAAACTTTGCATCTAACGAGTACTCCCACTCGAAATTTGAGTAAAACCTTAGGGATATAAGTTGAAAAAATAGTTTTATTATTTTATTGTTTTTTAATATTTTTACTTTTTTACTCCAAAATGATAAATCATCCCCCATGGTTGACATCATCATCTTGAATCCTATTGGTTATTATAAATTTTATTTTGGTTGTACAATTTTCTTAGGAGGCCCATTTTAGACCTCAAAATTCCCCTAATGATACTTTTGAAGAGGCTATGGAAAATTTGGAAAAAGTTCTTATTAGATGTAAAGAGGCAAACCATTCATTAAACCATGAGAAATTTTTTATGATGTTCAATGAAGGGATTGTGTTAGGCTGCCATATTTCGAGTGATGGAATTAAAGTGGATACATCTAACATAGAAATAATTTCCAAAATTTCAATTCATGTTTGTCAAAGAGATGTTATATTTTTTCTTGGATTTACTCGTTATTATAGGATATTCATAGAAAATTTCACAAAAATATCTTCTCCACTTTTCAAACTCCTTACAAAATATTGTAAATTTTCTTGGAATTCTGACTATAAGAGAGCATTTCATACATTGAATAAAAGATCACTAAACTGCCAATTTTAAGAGGACCTAAATGGGCTCTTCCTTTCCATATTTCTATTGATGCTTCAACTACAGCTCCAGGAGCTATCTTAGGACAAAAATATTAAACTTTGTATTCCATCTACTATACAAGTAAAAATTTGACTCCCGCAGAGTTAAATTACATTGTAACAGAAAAGGAGTTTTCAGTTGTTGTTCATGCCATTAATAAATTTCATCATTACATTACTAGTTATGAAGCTTTCATTCATACGGGTCATTATGCCATTAGATATCTAATGAAAAAACCAATCACTAATGGTAGAATTACAATATGGTTGTTATTACTACAAGAATTCAACATTATTATTCTTGATAGACCAGGAAAAGAAAATACAGTTGTTGATTTTCTTTCAACAATGCAAAATAATAATGAGGATGTTCTTGTAAAAGATAACTTTCCTGATGAATATCTTTTTACAATATCTACTAAAACACCTTGATTTTCAAATATTGTTAATTATTTGACTATGGGAAGTTACCTCCACAACTATCAGCTAGAGAAAAACAAAAAGCGATCAAAACCAATGCACTTTATTCCTTGATAGATGGAGAATTGTACAAAACTCGACCTGATTTGATTATCCAAATATGTGTTCAAGAAGATAAAGTACTTGAAATATTGAAAGCTTGTCATAATGAGCCATGTGGAGGACATTTTGTTGGTAAAATAACTGCTTACAAAATCATTCTTTTGGGATATTATTGGCCATCCATTTTAAAGGATGCCAAAGGATATATTAAAATATGTGATAGTTGTCAAAGAATGGGGAAGACCATTCTATCATATGAGATGCATATACAACCATAGGTACTTGTAAAACCCTTTGAAAAATGAGCTCTAGATTTTGTTGGACCAATAAGTTCTCCATCTAAACAAAAAAGGTACATACTTGTTTGAAAAAATTATGTTATAAAATGGGTAGAAGTCAAACCTATTTTATTTGCAACTGAAAATGTTGTAGTTACATTTATTTTTGAGGATATATTTACTCATTTTGGTGTTCCAACAAAAATTGTAACAGATCAAGGTACCCAATTCACATCAAAGTTGGTGCAAAAGATCATGGAGAAATACAAAATCAAGCATCAGAAGTCTACTTCATATCATCCAAAAGCCAATGGACAAGTGGAATCTATTAACAAAGTTCTTGAAGTAATTTTTACCAAAACTGTGTATTTGGATAGGAAGGATTGCACAACAAAAGCTTTCAAAAGCATTATAAGCATACAGAACTACATGGAGGAATATAAATGGACATACTCATTATGAACTTGTCTATGGAAATAAATTCTTGCTTCCAATTGAATTACAAGTGGATACCTTAAGCACAACAGCTAAATTGAGCGTTGATCTATCAGAAGCTCAAAAACAAAGATTGGCGCAATTGAATGAGCTAGATGAGATCTGTCAAGATGTTATTCAAAGAACCAGCAGAGTTCAATAGCAAAGATCTAAGTGGCATGACAAATTCATCAAAGATAAAAAGTCCAGCAAAGTGATTGGGCTCTTATTTTTTATTCCAAGTTCAAATATTTTCAAGGAAAATTTCAAACTCATTGGCTTGGTCCTTATGAAATTGATACTATTTTTTATAATGGAGCAGTCAAAATCAAAACTATTGATGATGAAAAAATTACTTTCTTTATTAAAGGTCATAGATTAAGATTGTATCATAAAGCACTAACAAGCGAAAAAATTGTCAAATATTTACAAGAGAATTTTGAATTCAGTTTTGGTCACAGGAAGGGGTTCTTCTCACTCTCCAACTTCATTATAAATTATTTTCAGATAAAAGGAAATATAAAATAAAAAACAAAATAAAAAAATGAAAAGTATAAACATGAAAACCAACTATGTTGACATGTTTATAAGAAAATATTAACTGAAAACCAAAATCTCTTGGCAGTTTAGATTTTCAAAACCTCTTTTT
>APFE031006395.1:37615-51545 GCA_000404065.3 Pinus taeda
CTGTCAAGATGTTATTCAAAGAACCAGCAGAGTTCAATAGCAAAGATCTAAGTGGCATGACAAATTCATCAAAGATAAAAAGTCCAGCAAAGTGATTGGGCTCTTATTTTTTATTCCAAGTTCAAATATTTTCAAGGAAAATTTCAAACTCATTGGCTTGGTCCTTATGAAATTGATACTATTTTTTATAATGGAGCAGTCAAAATCAAAACTATTGATGATGAAAAAATTACTTTCTTTATTAAAGGTCATAGATTAAGATTGTATCATAAAGCACTAACAAGCGAAAAAATTGTCAAATATTTACAAGAGAATTTTGAATCGAGTTGACAAGGAAGGGATCTTCTTCACTCTCCAACTTCATTATAAATTATTTTTCAGATAAAGAAATATAAAATAAAAACAAAATAAAAAATAAAAGTATAAACATGAAAACCAACTATGTTGACATGTTTATAAGAAAATATTAACTGAAAACCAAAATCTCTTGGCAGTTTAGATTTTCAAAACCTCTTTTTCTTGTGCCTGTTTCTTTTTTTCCTTCTTTTTAGCTAAGTTATATTCATTAGGATCATCATTTTTACTGATCATAAATAGCAGCAACAACAACAATAAAGACGTATACTCCTGATCAAATAAAGAAAGTCTGATAATAAAAGCAAAAATAAAATTCCTATCATTTGGCAGTCGATCTTCAATTATGCAACCAAATTCAAATTCTACAGAAAATTATATTAGGGAACACATGAATAAAGGTATGTAAGAATGTTTGATTTATATTTCATATAAGATATTAGGTTTTAATTCGTGGAAGAATATATTAGCAAGTTGAATACCTTATATATTTTCCATCGCATTCATAACCATTATACCATATCCCCTCATAATTACATCACTAGTCACATCAAATCTGATTGGAATTAAAACATGATACTGGTCCTTTGAAATCGGATCTGGGAAACTATGAAGTACAATCCAGACGCAACACTACCTCTCCCATCAACGCCTTAATTCTTCATCATTTAACTCTATGTCATATCCATTCCGCTCATTCCTAATTCACATTTCGTCCAATCCCTCTTTAAAAAATTGTCATTATCCTAGTTGAAATAAATAGTCAAGGCTGAGACTTCTCTTCACCATGGTAATGCTTGTTCACTCTTAACCAAATGGAATAAAGTTTCTCCAAGCATATCCAAGGGTTAAATACCAATTGCAATAGGTAGGATGGCTCCAGTTTTTTGAAAAATTCAATGGGTATGAATCAAAAGTTACCAAAGCCTTTGCCTGAGCATATGATGGAGTGGAATCAGAGATATGAGACATAAAGCTCATCCTCACATAATATATTATGGCAGAATCGACAAGAATACCAAGGAATGGGGGAAAATAGTTTAAAAGTAGAAGAATTAAAGAGAATTATTAGGTCCATTTCCTCAGAGAACTAGGTATGGATTTATCCATTTTTAGAAAAGGGTATTCCAATTACTTCATCAAAAGGAAAATGGAGAAATATTTTGCTCGTTATTCAAATATTTGTAAGATGTGAAGGAAGATTTGGGACAATGTTTTTCTACCATGCCTGACTTAAGATGCATTTTATCGATGGAGATGAGATTAATTTTCCGTACTTTCTGCTTCAAAGCTTAAAGAAAATGGAATTTAACATACAAAGAGAGTCTATGTCTATTGATAACTCTCTTTACCATCATGGACTCATCAAGATTCTCATAGAAACACATTTAGAAGATAAAGGATATAGTTGGCAAGATTTCTTAGTAAGAAACCATTTTGTAGAAGCTCTAGAGGAAGAAACAAATAGTAGGGTTAAAAGAAGTCGAAGAAAGTCAAACCTTAACCCTGGAAAAGAGAAAGTTGGAGAAGAAATCCAAGAGAAAAATGTAACTAAAACAACAGGAGATCCATTTGAAGATGATACCCCACTATCCCAGTGTCTTCAGAAAATTAAACAGAAAAATGACAAGCATGACCTTAGAATAAAGAAATCTAGTCCAAGCCAAAAATCACCCGACGAAAAGAAGAAAATAGAGGATAATAAAAGAAAAAGGTAGAACTTTAGAAGCTTGGAAGTAAAATTAAGGAGAAACAAAAGGATTTAGAAAATTTCAAATACTTAGTCACTGGAGATGATCGATCTTGAAAAAGAAGGGTATAATATGCCACCTCACACAAGAATTCCAACAAGACAAACTCCAGAAATTAATCGAGTCCGGCAAGAAATTTATGACTATGTGGAATCTCTAGAGCAAAGAGCACAACAAAAGGAAAAAAATTTATAGTATGAAATGGTTGAAACTTCGGCAACAAAACAAAATGCAGAACAAGAAGACATAATTGAAGAAAATCAAAAGCAAAACATATATGCGTTGGAGTTTCTTAACAAATATTCGATTCAAGAAAGGGAAGCAGCAAAAGTTCAAAGTGAGATACTCAGAACCAAAGATGATAACATACTTATACACCTTTCTCATTAGTATAAGAAGAATAAGAAACTTAAGGTTCAAAACGATTTTCTCAAGAACAAAATCAGAGTACTACAGAGAAGAATTATGAGTAAGAAACCAAGGGCCACTTTCAGCATTAAAAAGAAGAAAGCAAGCACTAATTTGGATTTGCTTGCACAGGCTTCAGAGATCATTCACAAAAAGGGAAAATAATAGACATTTTTTAAATTTTGGTGCATGAGGACATGAAAAACCTTTAGTGTGGGGGAATGTTCAATTCTGGAATTGTTTATTTTTTACTATCCTTTTTGACCTCTTATTTCACCTTCTTATCACCATTTTGTAGAAAACCTGGCATGTTTAAGGTCAAGATCAAGTCTCAAAAAGGTATTCATCATCCATAATTAGAATATCAGCTTCTTAATGAATTATAGTGAAAATATTCTTACAATCACATAATTACAAACATTTTGTAACTAATATTAGTTTCTGCAGCAATGTCCATTGCTAGACAAGTTGCAGTACTTCAAATAAGGGATGAAGACTACCTGGAGATGATAATTGTCCATCATATGGATAACCACCTATCAACACAACTTGGCAAGCTACGAGGATTGAGATATCTGGAAGTCAAACTCTAAAAAGGATGTGTAGCGATCAAGCAAAATAAGCAGAGGAATAAAACAACATCAAGAAAGCGAGATTGAATACTTGTCCAACTATTAGACTTTGGATCGAGATGAATCTCCTATGACTTGCTCTTTTAGTAGGAAGTCATAAAGAGATTGATGTTTAAATCAAATCGATCTCGTAGATGCCAAAACAACACATTTCGTGTAGGCATAAATCTCTCAAAATCATTTTATGAAAATTGTATAAAGGTTGTATGTTGAGACATGAGACATAAGTTTGGAATATTGAAGTTTATAGTCGTTTCACTATGAACATTGATATACTTTGTTTCAGATTAATATAATCTACTTTTCTCGATGCGTGCATGAATATTTTGTGATTACTAGTTGACCTGCACTCACGGGAGGACCCCCTGTCCAGCTGTGAGGTTTTATTTTTAGTTTCGTTTTGCATTGCTTATCTTTAGTATTCTAGTTTCTTTCAAAATTTGTTTCCATCATTGTTTCATTTATGACAATTCTCATTTTGATTGTAGAGTAATCATAAACATAAAGGCATTAAAAACATTTGAATTGTTGAATGCATCTTCTTTCTAACTTTGATTTCTTAATTGTTGATGAAATGCTCTTTAGAGGATAAATACGCACAAATGTAATCATTCTCAAGTTGTAAAGAGTTTCATTTCATTTTCTGCAATTAGATCCTTTTATGGAAATTTCTCTTTCATGCAATTAATCTACAATTTCTTTGTTGCAATTTAGTATAAGAGTTTCCTTCTACAAAATAGTGTAGAATGCTTTGAATTCTAGAAAATAGAGTTAGATTATTTCTTCCTTGAAATTTGGATTTTAAGCATTTTCCTTTCATACAATTAGAGGAAATTTTTGAATTTTGCAACTTAAGATAGATTTTCAATTTCTACAAAGAAGTGGATTTCAATTTGATTAATTAGAATTTAATATAACTTTAGATTGAAATAACATGTACATAATTACTCTCTAATTTGTGTCCATGCTTAGAACTAGTTTCATTTCTAGAATCAATTAATTCATAAGAAGAGTCCTAGCATATATAGTGTACATACATTTCACAAGTACACAAATCCTAGTTGACAATTAATGAAGTGAATTAAAAACGATTGATTTACAAAACACTCACCAAGGATGGCGAAGCAACATCTATTCAGGTAACCTCTTGTGGATACCTTATATTTTTTTTCCTGTTCTCTCGTTTCAATTCCAACCTACTAATTTGATTTCTCTGGCACTTTGTAGCTAATGAAGAGGGTTCTTGCCCTTCCTTTAAAGAAATTGGTCTTCACCTTATAGGTTCCTTCTAAAACTAATTCCAGTTTTCTTATTGTTCCTTTTTTTTCAAATGTAGACACTAATTGGTTCTTTTAATGAGTATAACTCCATTCTCGCACCTGGTGTGAAATAAGGTTTTGACAGTATGACCCTAGTGTTTTACAAATGTAGAATGTAGTACATTTTATCCAATATTGATGAAAGTTTTACATATGCTCTAGCACAACAGTCGTGTTATGACCCTTCTCATTTGTGTAATTTGTTATTTCTTATTGTTCATTATGGACATAATATCTGGTTATTCCATACGCCTTGTTACCATTTATTACATTTTTTATTGGATATTTTATTTACGGAAATGTATTTAAGGGTTGGTTGCATTTTGTAATATCAAAGATACAATAATCCTTTTCTTTCGAGTTAAAGAATTTATTTTTGGTTTAATTTATATATGCCAATGTTTACTATAGCATAGTTTTTGTATTTTCTTAGTTTACCAGTGAATATAGTGACTTTGTTACCTGTGTTTTATTCTACCAAATTTTATATGTGAGAGTGATACCATTTTCTGGACTAAGGGACATATTTCTTGGCCTCCAAGACTCCGCTTGGCCTCAGAATTTAACTCTCTGTTCCATCAGGTTGAATGTGATACACGAATGTGAACCCTAGTCAACAAGGAAATTTTTCTCCATTTTCTTTTCTTCAGTGATTGCATTGTTGTATTTATTATATATCCATATTGTTCTATCCTTGAGGATTGAACTTGGTAGTTGACTCCATTCAACTACCTAGGTTCTAACTCTAACTCCATTCATCAATGTCCAAAACTTGTGCATGCAGACAGATATATAGTGTACTACAACATATTGTTAAGATACTTCGTCTATAATCTGTCCACATAGACAGTTATAAAATGCACGACATCATGTTGCTAAAATACTTAGTCTATAGTATGTACACATTGACAACACTCTGCATCATGTTGCTAAATTTCTCAGTCTACTGGTCATTCATATTTAGGAATGCCATATTCAAGAACAACATAGTTACTCCACACAGTATCAAGCATGATTTAACAATTAATTCACATTCCACATTTCACACAGTTAATTCATTATAATACTTATCTGTTTTATGTTGTATTCTATGCGTGAACCACAAATGCCTCTGGGAAGACAACGCTCCTCCCAACCAATGAGATCAGTCCTCAACACCGCATCTCCCACCCAGCTTAGTCCACTCCTAGGATTGTCTTTTCTTGAACAGTAACCAGTAATTATTTTTCCTTATGACTTTTTGGTCCTAACCAGACTTAGCCAAGGTTTAAAATCTAATTATATCTAAACTTAGATAGACTCCATTGGCTAACCAGCGCGAGAATCAGAAGGTAACAATGCTTAGCACAAAATTCCGAGTCTTTTCCCTCTCCTTTGCCTTAGGTACCTTTACCCTCTTGGTTCTTTTGGGGAAGTTTTTATTTCCAAGAAGAAGTTTGGGCAAGTAACCGCCTGACCCATAACTACTCAACTACCTAGGTCGTGGGTCACTCCAACATTGCTTCCCATTGTAACATTTTAATGGTTCACAACATTTCAATAACACAAATTAAACATATGATATACATTCTTATGCATAACCACTTATTTTTTAGCCTTCTTAGCCCACGAAGTAAAACAATTAGTGTGTGTGTGTGTGTGTGTGTGTGTGTGTATAGTTACTGTAGTAATTCAGTATTTTCTTGAGTTACCAGGGGATATCACACAAAGATTTTCCTTTCTTAGCTAGAGATCTAAACTAAAAATTATTGCCACCCTGCAATGAATTCCCCACACTAGATCTAGCACCCATGAATATCAATGATTAATTTTCATAAATGAAATCAAAATGAAACTAAGAATCTAGCTCAATTGAAATCCTATCGAAGAGGTTAGCTCAACAGGAACCTTGTGAACTCTAGCGGAAACCCTAGCGATGGAGGAAACCCTAGCTGAACATTGTGGGAGGTTTCCATGGTGGTTCAAGAACACTGTCACTTGACATCTTACGTTCTGGGCTAAGCACTCAAGGCTCATCATACCTTCTTTGTTTCTACCTCCCTACCTTGTTGTTTACCTAGTGCCCTCAGTTATTGAGACCCCTGTTTTTTCGACAGTCATTACTCTGTTTACTGTCAGTTACCGAGGATATGGATGAGGTAAACATCTCGGCGGAACCTCATCCCCACAAGGTCAACAGGCCACACCACCGCGCAGTGTCTGGTCCGGGACCATTCACTGCTTCTCAATGACCTCTATCAGCCTCTACCTCCACACCATGTCGACCTGCAACATTTGTGTCCCATCCCTCCTCCTCTGTGCATATCAACGATGTCCCTGGGTTGGACTGCCCCCCTCTCTCCCCAGCCAACCTAAACCTGTTAGGCTCTTATCTACAACCCTCGCTCTCCTTTGATGTGCTGCTCCCCCAACTCCCACACGTGACTGCCCCACTGGGCTTTCCGTCCATCCCAGGCATTCCTCTTTCTGGGATCATCCCCTTCTCAAACCATCCACTCTCTGGTGGCCCTTCAAACCCTGGTGGCTCCAACTCTTACCCCGGCACTCCCATTCACTCAGGATGTTTCAACTCCCCAATCCCTACTCCTAAATCCACTCCATCCACCCCTCAAATTGTGAACCAAGGTTTTAGTGGCTTTCTCAAGGATCATCCGATGGCCTGCCAAATAAAAAAGGTCAAGAAAGGTAGGTGCCTTAGGGCAGAGGATAGAGATATTAATCTCACACTGGGTGAAGATCTCTAGATGGTAGAAGTGGATGACACTTCCAAGAAGGTCCTGGTTGGCCATGTTTGTGGGTGGAACTATACCATCAAGAGGCTTTCGCTTTGGACTGAGGAAATTTGGGGAGCCTTACTGAAATATTTGCCTATTATTCGTGCACTGGCACGAGGTTGGTTTGCCCTACTATTCCACTAGGAGGAATACACGAACTAGATCCTATCCAGGTTCTGGCACATTGAATTTGCACCTATGTTGCTGAAGAGATGGGATCCATTGTTTGATCCCGAGAGGGAACATTTAGGAGCAGGGTCGATCTAGGTGCATTTTCTAGGTCTTCCACTACAATACTGAACCCCTACTATCTTCAAGCACATTGGAAACACATTGGGCAGCTACCTGGATCACGATCAATCTTTTGAAATGTTAGGGATCGTGACTATGGCTTGAATTTTGGTTCACTTGGACACTAGGGCAAGGCTGGAGGAAAATATTACCCTGCATTGGCATCATTTCGTGCGTAGGAAAAATCTCGACTATGAAGGCATGTCATTCTGGTGTGGGCGCTACCATAAGGTCAGACATCTCTACAAAGATTGTCCTCTACTCTCGACTACTAATCCCACTGCTACTAAGGGTTCAAAGAATAGATAATCAAAGGAACCGATGGTGGATGTCCTACCCACAGATCTGGATCATCCAAAGGATGATGCTCAAAACATTGTACAAACATCAAGTGCCTCCCAACTGCTGCCTCTATCTCCTCATATGACTAGATCTCTTTCTATAGTGGAAGAAGCTCCTTCATCGGGTACTATCTCTCCCCCCTGCTCCTCTGCTTTGCATTTTAATCATTTATTTGTCTCTTTGGCTACATCTTCATCCTCCTCATGTTTAATTACTTCTCCCATAACTTGTTTGATTGAGCCTCCATCACCTATCTTCTCTACTACTCCATTATCCCTAGACAGGATGGGGCACATTTTTCATCTGCCCCCTCAACCTTGGGCTCTCACTCCTACAACCTCCACCCCCGACAACAATCTACCCCTGATGTGTTGGGCCTGGGTATTACGCCATATTATTCTGTCTATATGCCTTCCAGAGGTCGTCCATCCAAAATATCCAAAGCCATAAAAATAGCAGGGGATGATGTCACCCAAGGTCGAAAAAACACCATGGATTGGGTGCTTAGAGTAGCAGACACCCTTGTTAAGGCTCCCTGATGAAATGGCTCTCCTTCAACTGCAAGCACTTGGCCAACCCCATAAAAAAATTGGCTCTCAAGGGACTCTTGAGTAGTGAGTCCTATGACATTATTTTCCTACGGGAGACCTTGATGTCTTCTGATCTGATTGTTAAGGCCCTCCTTGGTATCATGCCTAGGTGGCATTTTCAAGCCCTGGATGTTGCAGGGAAGTCTGGGGGACTTGCCCTTGGTATCAACCCTCAATCCATCAGGGTGATTTCATCATGGAGCAGTGAAGGCTTCCTTGGTATGGATTTATTTTCTGCTGAACTAGGCAAACATATTCGTATAATAAACATATATGTCCCCTATCATCATAGACTGGACTTCTGGCAGCGGTTTCTGGATAACCCAATGATCATTCCCTCAACCATATTGGGAGGTAATCTCAATTTTTCCATTGGACACGAAGAATCTTGGGGTCATCACTTGCAACTTGATCTACTCTCGGATCAGCTGAGCTCTCTCTTGGATCAGTATGGCCTTATTGATGTTCCTATGAATAAGAAGATGCCTACTTGGCATAATAGAAGGACTGGAGAAGCAGCCCTGGGGAGAAGTCTTGATCGATATCTCATCCATGAAGGCCTACTAGTTACCCTCACAAACTACAGAAAATGGGTGGGCTCCAGTGGCATATCTGATCACTTACCTATATATCCGGATTTGGCTGGTTCCTTTAACAAAATGAGAGCCCCCTACAAGTTCAATTTGACCTGGTTAAAGGAACTGAACTACCTCAAGATGGTCTCAAACTATTGGAAATCTCATCCCCCTTTAAATGAGCAGACGAAGGTTGTAGGTTTCTGCAATAACCTGAACAACCTCAAGCATTTATCCATTGATTGGGCCAAAAAGAAAAAGCTAGGGAGGAACACACCCTAACTGACATAGAAAACCATTTGGCCACATTAACAAATGAACAAGGTAATGGCTTCAACTCCATCAAGGAAAAATTACACCTAGTGGAGTTGGAAGCCCATAGATCTAAGATCCTACTGGCCCGGGAAGAAACTTGGAGACTTAAAAGCAGGGCTATTTGGTTACAAGATGGGGAGGGTAACACTAAATTCTTCCACAAATTTTCCAATGAAAGAAAAGATAGCAACACTATTTGGAAGATGCCCTCAGATCAGGGACTAATAGTTAATACACGTCCACAACGGACATAGATGGGCATTGCACACTTCAATCAGTTGTTCAAAGCTCCTCCAGGAGCTACACTTGCAAATATCATTGGTCCTAACCTTCTTGAAGTAGTCAAAGAAAGACATACCCTAGGTAGAATGTATGAGCCTATAAACTCCACCTTTATTGCCCTCATTCCCAAACTGGATTCCCTGCTACCCTTTAATGATTTTATACCTATATCCCTATCCAACTGCCTTTATAAAATTATAGCTAAGATTATAGCTAATCGTATTAAACCAATCTTGTCGGATCACATCTCCCTAGAGCAGTTTGCCCTTTTACAAAATCGACAAATCCACGAGGCCATTGGCACAGCACAAGAGGCCCTCCGCTCTATCAAACTGAAGAAACTCAAAGGAGTGATGCTAAAAATTGATCTCTCAAAGGCATTTGACTGGGTCAACTTGTTATACCTTTGGATGTTACTCACACATCTAGGTTTCCCACTAGATTTCATCAGATGGATTATGTGTTGTATTACTTCGGTATCCTTTGCAATTTTAATCAATGGATCAGCCTTTGACTCCTTCTGAGAAAAGAGGGGATGCAAGAAAGGATGTCCCCTATCCCCACTACTAGTCCTATTGGTCATGGAAGGACTCAACAAAAATATTGCGTTGGGGAGGCGTGAGGGGAGACTCAAGGGACTAAAGATAACAGATCAATGCATATTAACAAATTTTCTCTTTGTTTATGACATCCTCATTTTTCTTGATGGGGGCATACAGGACATCATCACTCTCACAGGGATAATGAGGTTATTCAGCTCTTCCACGAGGATGGAAATTAATCAGGTTAAATCCTCTTTATCCTTATCAAAATGTACTCAACAGGAAACCAATCTTGCCCTTCAAAACCTCCCTTTTCAAAATCAGACCCTAGAGGATGGACTAAAGTACTTGGGATTTAGGATCAAAGAAGATGGATACAAATAGTAGATTGGACATGGTTCATTGCAAAGATAGAAAGAATATTAAACATTTGCAACCATAGGCTACTATCCAGGGCTGGCAGACTGATGCTTATCAAATCAGTACTTGAAGCCACAATTGTTTATTGGATGTCCCTGGCCTAGATTCCACAAGGAATTATTCAAAGGATATAGAGAATATGATGCAATTTCTTATGGAAGGGGCATAAGGAGGGGAAACTCTATGCTTGGGTCAAATAGAGCAGCATTGCTATCCCCAAAAAATGGGGAGGATGGGGCTTTAAAAACCTATCTTCTTTCGCTCAGGTTCTTGCAGCCAAACTTGGATGGCTACTCCTGAAACACAGGAGCCTATGGTCGGAGGTGATCACATATAGATACATATGGCTGAACTCAGTGTTGGATTGGCTAAGATTACCAACTTGGAACAGGAAGGGTATATCATTAATCTGGAGGCCTGTGTTAAATACCCTTCCCACCATTAGAAGGGGACTCATATGGAGGATTGGAAATTGAGGGTTGGCCCATATTGGGATTGACCCATGGATTGGATGCGGTAACTCCCACCTTCTCCCACTAGACCTAATTTCCATCCTGAACCAAATGGAAATTTACAACATAGCACAAATTGGGGACCCTCACAACTCAACAATATATCAACAAGCTTGATTATCAGGGAAACATTGGATATTCTAGCTCAGTAGCACATGGAGTGGAGGACTTACTTGATGGCTTTAACAAAATCACATGTGAGATTAAGATATGATCCAGATGAGCTGCTATGGGTATTGGCATAGCATGGGACCTATTCCCAAAAGGATGGATATACAACAATACATGCAAGACACAAACCAAAAGTATTGAAAAGCTAGGGGTGGAATATCTGGAAGCTACATGGTCCACCACACACCCGATTACTCATGTGGAACATCATTTCAGAAAAATTCCTGACTGGAACAAATCTAAGGAAACGGACATTCCTGGGACCTACATGGTGTGTTCTCTGCAAAGCCGAGGAGGAAACAACCAATCATCTATTCCTTGTTTTCCCCACTACTCAGCAAGTCTAGGCACAAGTCCTACAGATTCTTAATATACCTAACACATGAACCGGGGATGACATGAATACGGCCTAGAACAGCTGGTGGGATACTGCAACACACTCGAAAGCTAGGAACTTGCCTCCCATTGTGTCCTGGCACATTTGGATTTGCAGAAACGGTATTATTTTATGGGGGAAACAAATTGTTTGGACTCAGATTATCCCAAAGATCCGTAAGAGCTACCTAGAAATCCCAAAAGAGGCACAGGTTATCCGGACAAGGAACATTATACCAGAAGTCATAGATAAAGAGAAACCTTGGGCCTACTTTGATGGAGCAGCACAAGAACAGGGTTGTGGTGGAGGCATCATCCTTTGTTAACATAGATTGTCATTGATGTCAATATGGAAATATTTGAGGAGCCAGAGGAGGCAAATAGAGCTATCAGAGGAGCAAAAGAGAGGAACAAACAGAGCTATCAGAGGAGCAAAAGGGACGAGCAAACAAAGCTATCAGAGGAGCAAACAGAGCTATTGAAGGCAAAAAACTCATATATGTATGCAAATACACTATCGGAGGCCGAAAACACAAAAAAATAGGTATATGCAATATACACTATCGGAGGCAGAGTTTACATGAATATCATATAACTGCGATAGGTTGCGGACCTGCTACAACATTATGCAATGGTTTAATGTTATATCACATCCACCCATCGCAATAAGACAAAGGGGTGTCACCCCTGAAAGCGCCGATTGTTATATATGCCATGGACCCGATGGTTCAATTGTAACATGGTTTAATGCTATATCGCATCTGCAAGAGAATCAGCTATTGGCCATCGGCGATGTCATGGGTTCGATGTATAAAGGACCTCTTGAAGCTGCTATTGCTGATTGTGATTTACACAACCGGACCCAATGGGTTTTATAAACCCGACTGTATAAGTTTTGAGTTCCACACATAAAGGTATTTTCAGTGTATTGGCGGGTTTCAATGTAAAAATTGAAATACAAAGGAAAAGCCTCGAAGCAATAAATACCGAACTTGAAAGGTTTTTAGAAGTGGCCCTATAATACTTGAGTTCCATAAGCAAGATTTTGGGCAGGCATTAGTTCGTAAACGGTTTTGGGCTGGCTCCGCCCAATCCCATACAATGGGTGACACGCGACTAACGGAGGAAAGAGAGAAACTGCTTTCATCAAGCAGGTAACCTTTGTACTTCTGGGCCACCCAAAAATGAATATCGACCTTTGGATCAAGGATTCCACAAATCATCTGTGGGCTTGCGATAGCGACCAAAGGCAGACCCGAAGTAGTTATAGATGCAGATGTAGAGTCCCTTGAAATCCACCCTTAAGCATTTTGGTCGAGATTTTCATATATTTCTTGTGTATTTAAATAATTGCATTGCCCGAGGTTTGAAGGCCAAAAATGCATAAATAAAGGTTCTAATAGTTCAGTAGGCCTGAACAGAGCTAATTGCGATTGCAATGGTGACATGGCAGGTGGGGGTCTCCTTGTTGGTACAATATCACCAATAAAATCTCTCTATAAACAATAAAGTCCGTTGTTTGCACATTATTATTAAAAAAAGGGGCTTTGTTACAGTTTTTAAATGCAAGCACTCTTCTCTGAGTATTTCTGGTTCTCACTGATTGAATAAACGTGTCCTTGAAGTGTTGATGAACACGAAGAGATAGAGGAAGTAGAAAAGCCGGGAAGCTGAAGGGTAAGCCAGCACAGAGGAAACCGAAAAGAAAAATCGATGAAGAAGAGGGAAGCCAAAGGACAATCCAGCATAGAGGAAGCTGAAGCAAGCATTGAAGAAGTCGAAGAGCTAGTGGAAAGTGGAAACAAACAGTCAAAGGCATCAGGAATACACAAAACAGGAAAAGCAAGGAAAGGATTGGTTGAGCGTATAATCAGAGCTAGAGGAAGCCGAAGTTTAGGCATAGGAAGGAGAGGTAGAAGAAGCAGGAGAACAGGAGTGAAGCAGAATCTTTGCAGGCTTGGGAGTAGAGAACTACATCAAAACAGTTTATACCAGGTTAGGGTTGGATCCCACGGGGTTGGAGCCTTAGAACTGAAAGGATTGGAATCCTTGGGAGTTGGTGCTCCTAAGTGCAGAACTATTGCTTTGGAAAAACAGAGTTGGTGCTCTAGAGGTTGGAGCCTCACAAAAGTCCAAGTTGGTGCTTGGCAATTGACTGCAAACATTTTTATATTGTATCTATTTCATTGCATTGTTTATTCCAACTATCTATTTCTGTGTTCCATATATAAATGCTTTGGTGATAAAAAGAACAATTAAAAAGAAATATTGATTCCC
>APFE031006400.1:0-14199 GCA_000404065.3 Pinus taeda
ATGATGTTGAACAGTGTCAGTGGGACAAATATTGCTACCCTTAGAGCAAAGAACTTCACGGGATGTATCACTTGCCGCAACCGGTGATCATAATGGAGAAACCCTTCAGCGCAAGCAACAACACAAACTCCAGAGATATTTTGAAGAGTTGGGTGAAAGAGCCAACCAAGTTCCGGACAACAACCAACCTGGTTTACAAGAGAAATATACTACGGAAGGCATATCAATACTTGGTCATCTTTGCATTCCACTTATATGGCCAAGAGAACACAGTAATCTTCCTGCAGGGCTAGGTGATTGCGTTGGACCAACTGGCCAGTGAAGGAAGGCCATGCAATTGGTCAGACATGTTGGCTCTCAGGCTGAAGGAACAGGTGACAGAGGCCCGACATCCACACAAAGGTTAGAAAATAGAGATATACATGTATTCTTACATTTTGGATGCAATCTATGCCCGTCAGCAGTTCCCAAGCTTGAAGTGGGCATGGACACCTTCAGAAACCTCTGTGCACACTTATTGCAGATTGTTCTTCGAATGCAACTTTCGTGGAATCATCACATAATTGTTAAACCGCTTTGTCACCTCATGTACAAAATGATATTTGAGCAGGATCCACCTTACATGTCGCAAGCAATAATGGAGGCATTGATCGACATAGTAGATTGGTATGCCTCACCCCTTGACACCTTCATACGGATGTACAACGCGAGGAAGCCTCCGCATGTTTTACCGAAGTTTTCCATGGACAAGCTCGTCATGCAAGAAGTGTCATGTTACATCTCAACAAGGTTGTCATCTAGACTGCACTGGAAGAAGAAGGCACCTTGGCCCTCTATTCCTTTGTGGATTAGGTTGTACAAGATATAGAATCTCAAGCATGTTGATGCCGAGATGGAAGAGTTCAAAAGATTCACTTTCGGCACTAGAAGTTTCAATTTGTATGACTTGCATTTCTTTGTAAATTCCCACTACATGAGAGTTCAATTCCTTGGATCCACGGGGCATGTCATTGACCTGAGGAAGATCCATGGAGATACTGTCACAACTTCTCTAGGCTCAATGAACCAGTCGACATAGCTGTGGAATGGTTAGCAAAGCAACATCTTAGAGAGCACCATCATTAGCAGCATCAGAGGGTAACAGACCTGCGCATGACAAACGCAAGAGAAAGGTTGATGACAGTGCAGAGGTGGAACAAAGCTGCAAGTTCAAAGAAGATCCACTTGTGATGAAAGCAGTTTTGGAAATTGAGGCTAGGAGGCAAAAACACGACAAGAGGAATGCACAAATGCAAAGAGATAAACAGAGAATGGAGGAAACATAAAAGGAGTTGCAAGAGTTGAAGTAACAACTCTGGGAAGAACAGGAGTTGCGCAGAAGAGAGAAGGAAGCGCAACAGGGGCAGACACATCAGGAGGTGCAACACCCACAGATTGATGAAACTGTGCCCATAAAGGTTATAAAATCATCCAAGCAGCTGACATAGAGCAGATAAGGTGAGCAGTCACAGGAGCATGACTTAACTCAAGAGATTGAATAGATGCTAGAGGAGATGGATACAGACGTGGTGAAGCCAGAGCCTGAAAAGGATATTCGCCTCATGCCTCATAACCAAGATGTCACCCCACTGGCTTTGCCAGATCCGAAAGCAGAGCAAGTCCCAAGCAATCAAGGAGACACAGAGATCCTTGAAGACAATCCGGAAGCAGAGATGCACAACATGTCTTCCGACGAATCGCAACACAGAGTTATGTAGTCACGTAGAGTGCCTACTCTGGATGTCCATGCATCTCCTGCGTAGTTTGAAGAATGAGAGCATATGTCGAGGCCACCAGCTCGAGTATTTGATTCTTGATAGCAAAAGAACGAGCGCATGAGAAAGGAGTTACAATCGACTAAGCAGGGAAGAGAACATGTTACATCATTCGCCAAAGCAGAGTTAAAGAGAGCTATATTGGATGAAGTATCATCCCTCAAAATAGTCATGCGGATGTTGTATTCTAGATTCGACACCATGCATAAGGTAGTTGTCCATCTCAACGATTGGCAGCAGCGTTGTGCTAGGAGAGCATGCATCTTGTCAAATCAGCACACTGTTGTTAACCACATGCAGACATGGACAATGATATATAAAGGAGCCCCATTACAATTTCCAAAGATGATGAAGACGAAGGCAGTAGCGTTGAAGGCACACATCTGGAGTCACATCCGGAACTATGAGGAACTCCCATAGCTCATCATTAGTTTGCAGGCTTCGCATGCATGGTGTTCAAAAGCATGGATGTCATTATGCGTGTACATGTGATCCCATCTATTGGGAAACTCACTGAGGTGAAGTCAAAGAACCAAGTTTGGATAGAGCTAGACATGTACTTTGATGATTTGAGAGTCACCAGCGTAGACTTGGAGATTAGCATCGATACTATGCATCAATATGTTGTTGGTCTGGCTGCACTCAAGACTATGATGTGCATGTTAATAGACGAGTTGGATAGAGGTGCCAGACCAGTGTACCCCGATGCAACGGAGGCGAGAGTTCGCTTTCAGCAGGATGTCACCATTGAGCACACAAACACCATCATGGACTACCACGCTTGGCATCGGTTCACCAATGTTGATTATCGCGAGGATGTCGAAGAGTTGATCTTCCCACAGTTGTCTGAGTCTTAGCAGTGTTTTGCATGGATTGCTCAAGCCTATTTTGTCTCACATGGGCACATGTGCAGATTGTAATGTAACATGTTGTAAAAGTGAAAGACCAAGTGTCGATGGTCAAATGTAACATTCATGTAGTAGTTGAAGAGTAACGAGGGTAGGTGAAAAGTCACAAAGGGGAATGTCAAGGGTCACCCCACCCTTTGCTATTTATAGAACCTCATAACTCATTGTACAAGTTTTTAGTGGCCAAGCTTCCTATAGGTGTATCTTAAAGAAAGCTTAGAGTGTATTTTAGCAAGCCTTGGATTCTCCACAATGCAGAGCTGATACATCACTTTAGAGGAGCACGCAGCAGTGACTGTAACGTTCCGCTGTTGGAACTAGTGGTTGGTCATGGTTGTATTGTATGATTAGATCTTTCATTCTTAATATAATAGAGCCATCACGTTTCATGCATATGTTGTTATCGTATTTCAGTTGTCTTGGTTGCTCTAATGATATATGTAGTTGTTTTCTTACGGATGTGTGTATGGACTCTTTCTATATATGTATGTATGAATCTAATTGAGATGTGTTGTTGGTTTAACCATCACTTTGGATTATTGGTTAAACTGTCTTCCAGCTTGCGATGTATCTTTTCTTGTGTGTTCCCTTCCAAGCTATGTGTTTCCATAGGTTTCCAAGGGGCGCACTCATTCCACCTTCCGTGTGTTAGAACCCTTCATGCACCTTATTTGGCTTGCTACATTGGTCACACCCTTGCTACCAACAAGGACATCCTACTTGCCTTTGCTCGCAACCACGATCAAGGCGATATTGTATGACCCACTATTAGGACCATCTGAGGTCTAGTTGGGACTTCTTACCAGGGAGATCCCTTGACATGTTGGCGGGTCCAGCACGGTCACATTTCTAGCGCTATAAGGAGGGCCAGATGACAAGCTGAGCCCTTACATCTTGTTTTGAATCTTCACATATCCGTCATGGATATTGTTAGACTCATCCCTCTACGATGTTTCTCTTATGCTGAACAGCTTGACATCATGAGGGAGTTTTTTGATCTCTTATCGGAATTCACGTATGATGGCGAAGGCAAAGTGGCCTGACTTGAGTAATTATAAGACTTGGCTTGGAATGTGCGTGATCCGAATTGGATCCTTGAAAATTATCAGAGTTCTATGACTGTTTCAAATTATGACAGACTTCAAAATCTTGTAAACAATGAGCTATCAAGAAATTACCTCTGAATAATGGTAATTTGTAGCCAGCACGGAGCAACGAGGACCTTCGGTCTAAGTGCGCTAACCGTTGGCCCATGGGGACTGTGCATGGTGCAAAAGTGGTAGTTGGGAGGCTGAAACCCAGAAAAGAAGGTTGTTTTTGGTGCGCGATTAGCACAATCACGCATCGCAGGACAAAACCCCTCGAGAAGGAAAGGCCCTGAGCGCACGGTCACAAGGGAAACCAAGAAACCATGGGAAAAGTGCTAAAACAACAGGCGGGTCCCATGCTCCAAAACTGGCGGAATATCGGAGGCATTTCGGGCGGTAAGCGGGTTTTTCAGAGGACCCAACGATTCCATACATTGAATGATGCGTGTCCGGCGGGTGAGAGAGAAAACCGCTCTCATTGTGGGCTAACGGTCGAGCAAGTCACTCGTGCGATAAAAGTGATGACCGTAGGATCTGGAGGCCCCAGATCAAATGACAGATATTGTACTCGATGGGAGACCAGACTTGGCGGAAGAATAAGCTGAGGCATATAAAGGTTTGAAGTCTGATTTGACCATTGAGTTGGCAGATGAATCATTTCGCGGAATAACCGAAGTAATGAGCCATTTGAGGAAGAGCTGGAACTCAGTTCGTGAAGGGACAAGTGGCCACCTCTCTATGAAACGTTACACAGTGGCGATGACACAGAAGCAGGGAATTCCAAGCGGACAGAGGCAGGCGATCCAAAGGGTCGGAAGAGGAAGAGAACAGTCAAGGGACGGATTGGCTTTAAGCCATGAGCAGATAGGGAGATAGAGGATACATAATAGCGAGTAAAGCATGAAGCAAAGAACAGAGAAGTCGAGCTGACCTGCAGAGCTAAGGCAGCATCGAACAGACAGAACCGAGAAGGCTTGAGAGGTTCAAGCAATCCCTGTAAGGATATCTGTTGGGAACTGAGTACCAAATTGGACTCATCCCATTAAGATCGATTGAGTTCAAGACTTGGTAAGGGGGAGTCTGTGTACTCTAGTGGCTCAGGGAATCCAAGTACCACCCTACTAAGCATCATCTGTTACAGGAGACTCAAATTGAGGTCCTCATTGTAAAAACTCTGCTTAAAGACACAATAAAAAAAGACCACCACTGAAAGTTGTACCAGGAGACGTAGCCCAGGAGGATTGGGTGAACTCCTTATTAAATTGGTGTGTTTTGCATTTGCTTGTTGTGTTTCTCTTACTGTTTTCCAATTGCTTGTGTATTTCACAATCTTATCGATCCGTTGCTTAAAATAACATAGGCACACACCAGCACATGAGTCTGTAATACCTTCATTAATTTCTTGAGGTCACCTAGGGGTGATTTTAGATCAGTGCGTCAATCGAACAAGAGCATGGCATGGGCTACATCTTTCAATCAAGCTAGTGTGGACACCAAGATGATTAGAGAACTGAAAAATACTTTCGAAGGAGTTAGAGTTTCTTTTCACGAAACAAGGTCTATTTAGAGAGCTGGAGTTCTACCAATGTGTCGCCAAGTGTTGTAGCGGTTCCAAAATTTTTCTTGAGCTTTGTTTTGGAGCCTCCCTACCAACCATCCTTAGCAGCATGTCTTGCATTGTCAAGTACATAGGCTTCAGTTGAGTTTCACTGGCTTTCCAGCCTGTGCATGTCAACTTGTTTGTCTCCCACTACAAGTTGCCATTCCGAACTTAGGTAATCTTATGGCTAAGATGTTCACTCAGAAAATTACGTAATTTTGGAGAGGAACCAACCTTCCCTCTAGAAATTGTGCAATCCTACGGGACTCCAAAAGTACGCAATCCAACCAAGCATCCCTCCCTCAGAAAATTGAAAAAATGAGCTTGACACTGGGCTTCATCCTAGAAATTGTGCAAATCTGGGGGGCAATGACCTGCTAACCCCATAAATTACACATTCCCTGAGGGATAGCCAACCTTGCTCAGCCTAGAAACTACGCAAATCCCTCTTGCAAGTTTGCAGACTGCTGCGTGTGCCTTTAGGTTGACCATTTCCCTCTGGGACTAAGCAATCCTGATTTACATGCATGGATTTCTTTTTCCTGAAATAGCAAAAAGCAATATGCAAAAAACATCCCTAAATTTTAGGGATCTATTTTAGTAGCTGGAGGTTACATGCAAATATCGTTCTAGAAACTTCCCTCCAAGTGTCTCTTTTTCCCAGATTTGTGGCATGTAGGTCATAAGCATCAAACTTATTTATTCGATGTTGCAGAGCTCATTCCTCACATCGATCTTGGAGCTCTGACATCCCACAACACATCTAGGAGTCTTTGGCACATTCATCTCATTTGTTTCCGGGTAAGTTTTCTTTTCATGTCATTTGCTAATTTTTTGTCTCTTTTCATATTTCACTTTGTATGAATGTTGTTTGCTTGGTTTTTTTGAATGTCTGCTGTCGTTTTAATGTATATTATCTTGTAGAAGCATTGTTTTAGTTTTTATTTGCATCTCACTGCTGTCGCATGCGAGACATAGTGTTGCACTAAGGGTTGTCTTTGCGGCGACTCGTTTCACACACATGCATGCGTTCCCATTTTCTGAATCTTGGATTCATTGTTTGCATACATGATCATTCACTCTTGTTTGCACTTAGTCTCGCCATGCATCCAAACCTTTTCATGTTTTCATTCGCCCTCGGTAGGTCTAGGTTGCCTTAGCCCGGACCTTCCCTTGCCCGAACAAAAATGCAGATTTATGGAAGTGAAGGCTTTGCCTTCCCTCTAGAAATTGCACAAATATGGCCCAACACTGACCTTTAGACTTGCATTGTGCAATTCTGGGAGGCAGTGTCCTGCTGACCTAGAAAATTGCACAATGAAGTCTCTGGGCGTGCATGTCCTTGCTAACTGAAATTGTGCATTGTGCAATTTTAGTCCTCAGCAGGCAGGTTGGACTGTGCATTGCTTAGTTCCAGTAGTCAGTGAGCCTCCTGACATCTAGGGTCGGGTGTGACAAAGGACCCTTCCAAGACCTTTTACTTCCGTGATGTGTTAGATTGCATTTTTAAAAGAACATAAATGAATACATCTGCATGTTGTAAAGAAGAGGAACATGACATTCATCAACACATGAAAACATAAGCCGTTGATTACGGAGTTCGTCCAGGAGGGACTACATCTCCGGGCCTCGGTGTTAAGATGGTGTAGGCCGCTACATTAAGTGCTGTGAATAGTGATGATGTACATAAGAGGTGATGCTGTTATCATACAAGGAAAATTCCCTCATGTAGGAGTGGCTCCAAGAGATGTTCCTCTACAGGAACTCTCAGTAAAAAAAGGGCTCCTATCAGTATGACATAAAACTCATGCATAATGATCATCCCGCTAACATGGCATAAAGGGATCTCAATGCAAACATGCATGGCAACACATGAGTATCCCATCAACATAACAACAAAGGGATCTCATACAAAACATGATGAATCATGTCAAGAAGTACATCCCACAAATGATTCCATATCACATCAAGCAGGAATCATGAAAACAAGTAATAAACAAGATCCCACATCAAACATCATATAGGGATCTGTGTAGCACAATGCATAGAAAAAAGAAGTACATGAACACACTGCATATACCTCACATTTTAGGGGCCATTTGAAGAAGAGGATGTCAAACTGTTGAAGCTGTTCGTACCATCGATCTCGCGGCATCAAATCTCATGGAAATAGCTGCTCACACATGAATGCTGACACTTGCACTCCATTAGACTTGTGGCGTCGAATAGTGCAAAATCGACTATCAAATTTCTAAATTCTGAGAAAGTGGAAATATGGGGCTCAAGGAATCTTTTAGATTCCCCTTAGATTCCTCAAAGATTCCCTCCTCCGGGTCCTTTGCAAATCGGCTACTCAGATCATGACACTGACTGCGCCATTGGGTTTGTGTCACTGAGATGTGTAAGATTGACATAAAGTTTGTCCAATTTGGACACTGCAAAAATTTCACCCTTCTGAAAATTTCGCTCAGTCATGGTTCCACCTGCAAATAAATTAATTAAAAATTTGCCTCGATTTCCATGCTCGCTCATGGTTCCTCCATGCTTGCTTGGGTGCACTGGTGAAATGAAGGTTTATATAATTTACGTATGGAGTTACCAACAAATCCGTCTGGGTGGATTGGTAATAATAAGCATTAGTTGAGGAGGGCTCGGGTGGTCAAACTCTGCCCCTCTCATTTTAATACATTATGGTTTTTTAATAACCGTAATGTAATTTTGTTGGAGGTCGGACCCACATTGGCCGGCCCACCCCATACCCTTTGCAGACTTGTTTTATGGCACGTTAATGTTTTGATGGGCTGCTGGTGTTGTATTAAGGTTTGTTTGTCATGGGGCCGCCACACGGTGGCGGGCCAATGCATGTGGCTGGCGCGGGCTCGATACTTGCCGGCCTCCGTAACCTTCACATTAAACATGGTGTGGCTAGGGGGTGTGGGCTGGGTCCACCGGAGGTGGCCCGTGCCCACCCCAAATTAACTGTTTAATGTGCTATGATAAGGACCACTTCATGACCACTTCATGAGAGTCCAATTTCCTTAGATCCACGGGGTGTGTCATTGGCCTGAGGAAGACCCATGGAGATATTGTCACAACTTCTCTAGACTCAATGAATCGGTCATCATAGCTATGGAATGGTTAGTGAAGCAGCATCTTAGAGAGCACCATCATCATCAACAACATAGGGTAACAGACCTGCGCATGAAAAAGCCAAGAGAAAGGTTGATGACAACACAGAGGCAAAACAAAGCCGCAAGTTCAAAGCAGATCCACTCGTGATGAAAGCAACTTTGGAGATTGAGGGTAAGAGGTGACAACGCGACAAGAGGAAGGTGCAAAGGCAAAGAGATAAATGAAGAATGGAGGAAACAAAAAAGGAGTTGCAATATTTGAAGCAACAACTCTAGGAAGAATAGGAGTTGCATAGAAGAGAGAAGGAAGCACAACAGGGGCAGACATAGTAGGAGGTGCAACATGCAAAAATTGATGAAACTATGCCCATACAGGTTGTAGAATCATCTGAGTAGTTGGCATAGAGTAGACACAGTAAGAAATCGCAGGGGTAGAACTTAGCTCAAGAGATTGAACATATGCTAGAGCAGATGGATACAGATGTGGTGCAGCCAGAGTCTGAACAAGATATTGACCTCATGCCTCACAACCAAGAGGTAACCCCACTGGCTTCACTAGATTCGGAAGCAGAGCAAGTCCAAAACGATCAAGGAGACACACAGTTCCTTGAAGGCAATTTGAAGGCAAAGATGCACAACATATCTTTCGATGAATCGCAACAGAAAGTTGTGCATTTATGCAGAGTGCCTGCTCCTAATGTCCATGCATCTCCTGCGTAGTTTGAAGAAAGAGTGATCATATGTGATGTGCACAAACATCCAACAACATTTGCCAATGCTACCAGAGCATATGTCGAGGCCAACAACTCGAGTTTTCGATTCTTTATAGCAGAGAATGAGCGCATGGCCAAGGAGTTACAAGCAGCCAAGCAGGGAGGAGAACATGTTACATCATCTGCCAAAGTAGAGTTGAAGAGATTGATACTAGATGAAGTATCATCCCTCGAAACAATCATGCAAATGTTGTATTCCAGATTTGGCACCTTGCATAAGGCAATTGTCCATCTCAACAGTTTCCAGCAACGTTGTGCTAGGAGAGCATGCATCTTGTCAAATATGCACACTGTTGTTGATCGCATGCAGACATGGACAATGAGATGCAAAGGAGCCCCATTATAGTTGCCAAACATGATGAAGTCGAAGGCGGTAGAGTTGAAGGCACGCATCCAGATTCAGATCAGAGCTATGAGGAACTCTTGCAACTCATCACGAGTTTGTAGGCTTCTCATGCACATGTGTTCAAAAGCATGGATGTCATTTTGTGCGTGCACACGATCCCATCTATTCGCACACTCACCATGGTGAAGTCAAAGAACCAAATTTGAACGGAGTTGGACATGTACTTTGATGAGTTGATGCGTGTAGCCACTAGTGCAAACATGGAGATCAACGCAGACACTATGCATCAGTATGTTGCTGGTCCGGCTGCACTTAAGACTATGATGTGCATGTTAATAGATGAGTTGGACAGAGGTGCCAAATTAGTGTACCTAGATGAGATGAAAGTGAGAGTTCGCTTTCAGTGGGATGTCACCATTGAGCACACAGACACCATCACTGACTACCAAGCTTGGCTTTGGTTCACCACCATCGATCATCGTGAGGATGTCGAAGAGTTGGTCTTCCACAATTGTGTGAGTCTTAGTAATGTTTTGCATGGCTTCCTCAAGCCTATTTTGTCTCACATGGGTACATGTGCAGATTGTAATGTAACATCTTGTAAAAGTGAAAGACCAAGTGTTGATGGTCGAATGTAACAGTCATGTAGTTGTTGAAGTCATGAGGGTAGGTGAAAAGTCACAAAGGGGAATGCCAAGGGTCATCCCACACTTTGTTATTTATAGAACCTCATAACTCGTTGTACAAGTTTTTTGTGGACATGCTTCCTATAGGTGTATCTTAAAGAAAGTTTGGAGTGTATTGTAACGAGCCTTGGCTTCTCCACATTGCAAAGCTAGTACATCACTTTGGAGGAGCAGACGACAGTGATTGTAATATTCCGTTGTTGGAACTAGTGGTTAGTCATGGTTATATTGTATGATTGGATCTTTCACTCTTAATATAATAGAGCCATCACATTCATGCATATGTTGTTCTTGTATTTCAGCTATCTTGGTTTCTCTAATGATATATGTAGTTGTTTGCTGACGCTTGTGTGCATGGACTCTTTCTATATATGTATGTGTTAACACAAAATCAATATGTGAAGGGGCTGCTAATCAGATAGACTCTGTGTAACTGTTTCAGAGCAATCTTTGGACTAAGGATTAGCCTCCCTAGCCCGAGAGGGCTCTCTCTGAAAAAAACTATTGATTTTATTTGCTGATAAGAGGGCTAACTCTAGACAAGTAAATTAAATAAACAGGCTGGCTGGACAGACATTACAAATACTTCCATTGGGCTTATGGAGTTGATCATATTCAATAAATTATAACACTGCTCATGCATAGAAGTCAGGGCAGCAATGTTTAAATACTCAAAACATCATATCATAGAAACCTCAGTTTACAAATACACACAGGAAGTCAGAGTAGCATAAGTGAATTCTGAGTGATTGTGTATTTATACAACTGTAAAAAACATTAAAGATAAGACAAAACCACATATCTTGAGCATTTGAAACACTGTAAGAATCCTGAGAAGACAAACAACAAATTATATTATCAAACTGAGTTTTTACACAAGCCAAAGCAATACTCTGTTTCTAAAAATGTCCAACCCCTGTTCGAAGAAGTGATTCAGGTGATGAGGGTATAGAATATTAGTTGACTCCGTGCGGGTACGAGTGAGAGCCTATCAAATGAACCACCCATCATGCTTTTAACTAAACTCTATTTAATAACAACAACCACTAACGAGAAGTTCTAAGAGTTCTCCATTTTGGTTTACGGTAGGAGCTATCGAGTCTTCTTCATAAATTGATTCCTCCTTGCAGCTTTGACATTTGGCTTCCTCTTCGTTTGGCTGAGATGGGTGTTTAATGCTCCATGTTGACCTTGAATGCTGTACTTTCTCCACTGTCCAGAAAAATTGAGAGTCTATCCTTGCTTCTCGGCTTTATGGTCTTCAAATCTTCATGAGTCGGTTTTTAATTATTATCCCTCAAAATATGACGGTGGCCACGTTGTGATGTGCTGTCCACTGTTATGAAACCTGATTTGATGATGTGTCATCCACTATTTTGGGAACAAAAGGGACAACACATTCAAGCTATCTGATCCATGCTTTAATTTTCTTATGATATGACAAAATGCCACTTTTTGATTCAAACCACTTATTTCCACTTGTGTTATTCTGGTTGGCTGTTTTAAATACCAAAGTCTACACCTTCCATATCGCTGGGTAATTGGAGTTCAATAGCCTGTTGCAGCATTTGGTCATTCAAATACAAGGCACAATCACCTGTACCAATAGGAGCCAACTGGCCGAGCATGATGTTTTCTGTAACACCCCTAAGAGGGTCACCTTCAGCATAAATAGCAGCATCCAAAAGGATATACACCGTCTCCTCAAATGAACATCTCATCATTGGCCCTGTGTCATTACGATTGATACCATGTCTAGTAATAGCCATCAAATGACCTTGATATGTCATTGTGTCACATAGAATAGCTAAATGCCTGTAGTTCACATATGACCCATCGAATGATATCACAACTCGAAGCTCATCCAGAAGAGCTTTCCTCACAGCCTCTATTCCCAGCACTTCAATAACCTCAATCAAGTGATTACTTGTTGTCCTAGTAGCATCTACATCTTCATGGCACATGACAGCTAACATATTGACACCTTCTGTATCTAGCATCCATTCTGTCTCAGGCTTAAATCCATCATTCTCATCAAACTTGTTGATTTTTCCAGACTTGATAAACACTTTATTGATATCTGGAATTCCCTTAGAGCCATTTCTGCGTTGTCATCATTAAAAATGCATGTCAAATCATCATCAAACTCAAGGTTGATCTTTTCTGCAATGTCTGCCATACTGAGCTTTTTATTTACCTTCATCTCTCTGTTCAATTCTATACGAAGCAGCCACGGAGATATTTTTTCTGGTGTAATATCCTCATCTGGCATTTCATAATATGATTTAACAAAGTCAACATCCTCCTCTATGATAGTACTCATTGGATCTGGAACATACCACACTTCAGTAGCCTCTGTAACACTTCGCAAATTTGTGTACTCCCGCCTACAACACAAGCATGATCTCTTTCAAAAGGTTCTAATGTCACCTGCTAAAATGGCTTAAATTTCTCCTTTTGCAACTTCTTAACTTCCTGAGCAACTGCCTCCGCTGGCACAATAGAGTCAATGCAATTTGCCTTGATAGATAATACAAAATGGCCACCATGCGTGCCTGGTATGGCTGGGCAACATCAGCAAAAATAACATCAACCATACCAACAAGCATCCTGTACCGAACGGGGTATCTGGCATCTTCAATAATAGGTATCACGTTTGTACGTTTCTTTGCCATGTTGACTAAATCTCGACCACTTCTGTGCGACATTTCAACTGCATACACAATGCCAGTCGGACCAACAATGTCGGATACATGTGAAACAATAGTACCAGATGCAGCACCCAGATACAGGATATGCGTTCCAGGTTTAATCCAGATATTATCCACCCCTCCTAGAATAACCGCAACCAACTTTGATCGGAAAGGGTTCCACACTCTATACTCTGTCTTTGTACCATCCTCATTCTGAACGCTGATCCTTTTCTCTCCGTAAACACTTTCTCCTGCGGCCATATTCAAAATATTGAAAAAGAGAGTGGCATTTTTCAGTGCCTCAATACTCATAAGGTCATCACCAGGAACAACCTTAAGTCTTTCCTGCAATTTGTCAATTGCTTCTACAATCTCCATGGGATGCATGTATGAGGGTTTTCTCGCATCAATTTTGAAGGTCTTCTGGCTATTCCATATAAGCTTCTTAAGGTTCACAGGCAGAGGCCACGAGTTATCCCCACTAGGTGCAGTCTCCATACCTAGCCGTCGTCTATCTGACTCCAGTTTCTGCACTTCTGCATCAAACACATTCTGGAACTCCCTGATTGTTTTCAAATCTTCAACATGTTCTGGTAACATGTAACTGGGATTCCAATTTTCTTGATCAAGCTCATATTTATAAACATTTTCAAACTCCTTATTTTTCATCTTAAGAGAATCAAGCTTTTGTGATTTAGTCCAAACAGCATCCATACCATCTTCACCATATAGAAATTGAATAACATCACCAAGTGAGTTCCTGACAGTCCTGTCATATTTAACCATGATATCCTCCATTGCCTTTACAAGACGCCTCTGTATGTAACCTGTTTCCGAAGTCTTCACAGCAGTTCCTATCAGCCCTTCTCTACCTCCCATTTGAAGTAATGAAACTTCTCATTTAGCGTAATTGTATACATTTAGTTCAACATCTGCATATCGTGCTCTGGCCAGCAACGTGTGAGCATGTACTCACAGCTACATGAACTTTGAGGCTTCGAGATTCAGAATTGATGACAAGCATACACGCAAGAGCTTGAGAGTATGCCACCTGTAAAATACATCCACCGCATAGCTATTTTGCATGACAGTTGCTATGGATTCGAACAAATCCCCAATTTTGTAGCGCAGCCTAAAACATGTTGCGCTGCGAAATTACA